>CAEFZX010028040.1:0-31496 GCA_903066825.1 Alfaro cultratus | reverse complement strand
TCTGTATAATCTGTATAATCTGTGCACATAGCTCCCATATTTATATTTACACACAATATTTTATAGCTCCTTGCTACAACTCTCTGTTTATACATAACCCCTTATAGTCTATACATATATAGTTTTGTACACCTGTAAATAAATATTTATATCCTGTATAGCACTTCTGGATAGATGCAAACTACGTTTCGTTGCTTTGTACTTGTGACAGTGCAATGACAATAAAGTTGAATTCTATTCTATTCTAATCGTCGAAAAAGCTTATGTTTTTTAGCCTTTTTTGCAGCTCAGAAAAATACGGAAGAAGATTAGGGCCACCAAAAAAAAATAAAAATCTGACTTTAAAGTCAGAATTCATATTTCTTTGTCGGTGGCCCTAATCCTCTTCCGTAGAAAAAGGAGTATTTCAGATTGAGTAACAGATTTTTCCAAAATTTCAAAATCAGCAATATTTTAATTTGACCTGTAAGAATAGAGGTCACATTCCTGCAGAGATAAGTCCATAATTTGTTATAATTAAGAAAAAAAAAACAAACATGATATAAGTTATTTGTTGTTTACAAAAATGGCATTCATAACAAAACATTATCTGCAGTCTCAGAATTGTGGAAACTAATTTTGAAACAACTTTTTTAGGCTTTTCATTGAAAGGTTTCTGCAAATAAAACTGCAGTTTAGCATTTGTATATTGACATGTTACATTATTTTAATATCAATCAATTTTTTTAATATCTTGTATTGTAATTGCCAATAAAAACAGTTTAACAAAACATGCAAACATAATGGCACAAAATAAATTTTATGTGACCTTTTCATTCCTTTTTTAAACTGTAAAATGAATAAAAAACACAAAACAAAAATAAATATATATTTAAAGCATGAGGTAAAATGAGAAGGCAACTGTTGCCTAGAAGCAACATTCATCGTATTTCGTTTGTTTTATTTTTCTTCTATGTTGTTGCAGAATATAAGCAAATGTTTCACACATTGCACATGAATCCAGCTGGCAGGTTTTACTAGGAGATGATGAGGAAAGTTTGCACAGACTCACCATATTTAACATAAGCAGCTGATTTAACTTTAATTTTACTGTGTAATTTCTGTGTGGGAAACTAATGAAATCTAAGTACACAAGCAAAGGACATGCATTAATTACTGATGTGTGTAACGATCTGACCTTACAGACTGTAGAAAATACGGGCTGCAAATGTGTGCAAATGCTGTACATTTGCAGCCTGCAGCATTACCAGAGAGTGGGCGGAGAAACCGGAAATTGTACTGAAGTAATCCAAGAAAAGACTAAAGTAAGACTAAAAAAGTATTTGGTATAAAGTCTATTCAAATACAGAATCACTGATCAAATTATTAATCATTTAATGTTTAAATATTGCATAATCAGACAAATTAAAATATAAAGTTAAGTGGAAATTTTGGTATTTTAGGGACAAAAATTACAATAATTCATATAACAAAATATAACAATAAATTGTTCCCAAATTAGTTGTTTTTCCCATAAAAAAACATATTTGGTTGAAATATGTTTGGTTTTCATTTAGTGGGTAGAGAATCCAGTAAGAGTAGAAATACTTCATAATAAAATTACTCAACTAAATGTAAAGAGAACAGTGTAGCAAAAATATTCTTAAAAGTAAGATTTATTTCAAAAAATTTACTCAAGTAAATATATTTAAGTGAATGTAACTAATGACTAATCAACTGAGTAGCTGATCAAAGGGTCAATTATTTAATATTTAAAAATTACATAATCAGACAAACCAATATACAAAGTTAGGTGGAAATGTTGGTATTTTAAGAACCAAAAACTGACAATATTTTATAAAAGTAACAAACAGCAAAATCCAGCAAAATAAATATTTCCAGATCAGTTTCTTTAAATAAAAAAAAATAAAAAATTTTAATAAAAATTGCAGGCGTGTGTCTCGTGAAGTTTTGGTTAAAACATATTTGTTTTTCATTCAGTGGGTATAAAATAAAGTAAAAGTAGTGATACTTCATTACATGTTTTCAAAAAAGCTACTTAAGTAAATGTAACTATTCACTACCCAACAGTGAGTGTATTTATCTAAAAGCTGTACTTAGACAAAGACAAGTTCGACGACGCAGTGCAAACATGAAGTTCAGGGTTTCAGATCTATGTAGTAATGAGCTTTGCAGCTCTACATCACCAGGGAATAAAATCTTAAACCCAGAGACGCGTCTGCAAACATCCCCAATGATTTGAAACCAAAAAAAGAAAAGGTGTCACTGAGGGATGTTGTGTGGAATTATTAAACATGTTTCTAATTAAATTACCGGCTCTTAGTTTGACATATTTTATTTGTTTGTGAGTCAGATTTTCGTGGTATGACTCCAGAGGGAGAACAAACATTCACAATTACAATAATGTGTGACAAAAACACAATTACTTTGTTAAATAAGCTTCTGTAGCAGTTATGGCTGACTGGGACTTCTGCAGAGTTAAATTATTACTCCATTCATGTTCAACTTTCCACTGAAAGCTCAGATGGGATTTCTGCTTATGTGGCTTTATGTCAGAGGGTGAAACAAAAGGAAAAGGAAGATATACAATATTTCTGTGCAAGATCAGACAATAGAGGCAACAATATGAAAACAGACTGCAGCATAAATCTCTTTTCCTTTTAGTTCACCTGCATATCTTTGAAAAAATCTTTCATACAGAAAATTAGACACTTTTCTGTGCAAATCTAAAGAAAAACAGTCCAGAACTAGATTGAAATACTTCAATTAAATTTTCAGCCCAAGATTTTAACAAAATAATTTAAAGAAAAAAACTACAAAAACACCTGAAGGTCACAAGTTTAATGATGCAACATAGATAAACAATAAGTATTAGGTACACCTGCAGATTTTGTTAAAGTTTCACAAGTTTTTTTATTCGTTACATTTTCAGGTGCAGCAGTTCTCTTTCACACTGCAGAGTCAAACTATCCAAACCTTTTGAAAACCTGTTCACCTCCTGGCCTGTGGGGGCGCTGCACCAAGAACCACTGAAGGAAACGACACGAAGACATCAGAAGAAGACACTAAGCTCAACTTTCTTCTTCAGGAAATGTAAAAAAGTATGGGATGGCTTCAGATTTTTACTCATAGGATTTCTCTTTTGTCTTTGGTAAAAAAAATAAAGCAAGATATTTCACCTGCCAACTTTAGCTTAGTGCGTTTGTTTTGGTTCTATTTACCCAAAATGCACTGAGCTATAGTCCACGTCCTGCTTTTGGAGCGATCTCCAGTTTCATTCGAATTGTTTGGTTGTTCACTTCAACTAAACCCAGACTGAGGTTTGTAGAACGCCAAGAGTTTGCGTTTTTGGTCCGAATCAGAGCTTCATTATGCATTCACACCTACTGAATTACAGTTCAATTAAAGCGGACTAAACAGGGCTGGTGTGAATGCAACCCAAGTTAAAATCTCATTTAATTAAAGACTTTTTATAGATAGTTCATAAAGTATGACATTACATTTAACAAAGCCTGTCTGTTCGGTCATTTTAAAAGGATTCAAAATCAATACGTCCTACAGGAATCCATCTAGCAAATAACAAGGCCCTTTTCAGTATACAATGAAACTCAAAACCTTTAAACATACCTCAGGCCCCAGTTGAGCTTCTACGCATCACGATTTGTTACAAATTCATTAAATCCTCAAGCCCTCGCAGGTTAGTATTGATTGTGAAACATTTCTGCCAGGACTCTTCAAGTATTTCCGATCTTTCTGAAGCCAAACATTGAAAAAAAGCAGAACATAAAGTGCTCTGGTATTGTCATACTTTGCACCAACCATCACCTTTTCAGGTGAATCCTTCCGCCGTGTCGTAAAAGGTTGCAGTGTCAGAGTATTGAGCCATGCAGTGTGTTTAAAATGGACCATAATGGTGTGAATTAAAAATGAGCCAGGGAAGCAGGGAGGAGAACAGCAGCAATTCACACACACACACACACACACACACACACACACACACACACGCACACACACCTTTCACACAGAGGGCAGCTCCACACACAGGACATACAGTATGTCACTTTGTGTCAGTGACATTTCCACTGAGGCAACAGAAAAGGTTGACTTGCCTATTACACACAATGCACTAGTATTTGGTACAAATACCCGATGTGTTCAGACATACTGTACATACATGCATGGACACCTAACAGCAGCCCAGAGCATCAAACACCCCCAATCTGTCACACTCCAACAGCAGCAGCTGAACCAGTCATTTCCTGTTTGACATTTTTATAATACTTGAAAACTGATTGGTTATTTTTAAACAAAAAGTCAAATTTTAGACTTTTTAAGACCTTTTCTATGCTAGCCTGAGTGATATTTAAGCTAATGAATGTCAGGCAGCACAACTGGTGATACATTTGCACTTACCCATCATAGAAACAACAACACTAATTAGTTAGCAAGCTAGCTAGTGTATGTCAGCAGCTAGTTACATATAAGATAGAATAATCCTGCGACAACATTTAAGACCTGTAAAGGCCAACTTACACTTTTTAAAAAACGAATTTAAGGCATTTAAGGAATTGATTTAAATAGATATTCTACAAATAGAGAGTATAAACTGCAATGTGACGGCAAACGTAAAGGGGCAGTGTTATGTGTTTTCCAGGTACATAGTGGCATTTTATAGAGGGATTATCAGTCGACGTCACGCTAAGTCAGCAGCCAGATACTCTACTTCGTATCTCACCTTCAGAAAGCAGGCAAGAACACATTATTCTAAATATTTAACACTATTTACAGTTAGGGTAATAAAATTATTTACAACTTGCCCCCAGCACAGATCACCTCCCTTCGCCTCCCATACGAAGTTGTGTTCACATCTGCAGCTGTCAGAGGTTTCAATTTTAGCACATCTGTTCTGTACCTCACACCGCATCCCGTTCAAACCGCTACATTTTAAATTTTTGAAGGCTTAGTTTATCACCTGCATGATGGATGCAGCTGCATCTTCATTTTCCCTCCAACTGTGACCAAAAATGTCAGACATCTGGGCCATTTTCTCTCGTCATTTATCGTTTCACCTGCATTTAAAGCTTATGGATCATTAAGACGCATCTCATTTACGTCAATTTGGTAGAATAACTTATTTCATCAAGCTGTGATACACAGTTGTAGTCCACTGACTGACAACATGCTAGCTAATGACAAAACAGCAAGATAAATGCTGGTAACCATGGCAACCAGGGAGCGTTTAGAGGCCGGCCCGACTCTTTTTGCTGTTGTGCGTGTGTCCGATGTGTTTACAAACAAATAATCCCTCCATGGCACAGTCAAGTGACTATGTTAACTTACATTGTTATAAAAATGCTATATGACATAAAATAAATTTTACTTTGTAATTTAAGGCCTTGAAATTGGGCCTCTGTCTCCTTTACATGCCCCTGCAGAGCGGGCATGTAAAGGACGGATGTGGTGATTCAGAGAAGCCAGGCAAGGACAAGACAGACACAGAGACAGTAGACACACAATGCTGCGTTTTTCCTCTAAATCTAATGAGATTTGATCAGAGATAACCCTTTTCTCAGGATTTCACGCTCACAAACGAGCAGACAGCTGAGATTAGATTTTTCAGTGGTCTTTTCAGTGAGAAGGACACAGGAGAATCAGTCGTCTCTGGGTTTTGTGGGTTGGCTTTGCAGTACCTGATGTAAAGTGTGCGTTTCTGTGTGGAGCGGAGAGACGTGGAGCTGGAGCTGACGCTGCTGGTCATCATTTGTTCCCTCAGGTCATGGATCTTAGCCTCGAATCGACTGTACTCTAAAAACAGAGAGGAAACTGTGTTAACCCCAGAGAAATCTTTTTCTTTTGCACATTTTTTTAAAGAGTAATTATACAAGTGGGATCTGGTTTAGGGAATTTTCTTTTAAATAAAATACCTGCTGCTCCAGATTGGAAGCAGCGATTTTGTGCACTTCAATCATTTTTGTTCAGAAGATGAAAGAGAAGAGCACAGCGTGACAAAAAAAAAAATAAAATAGAAAAGAGCTGAAAGGGGGGCGGAGGATCATTCCCAGTGATAATCACATTTCCACAAATGACTTCAGTGCAACAAGAAGTAGTTTAAAATTCATTAGAATCGCAAGAAGTTTTGTGAAGCACAAACGACGCCTTAATGTGCACAAACAGAGCTTTTATATGTGCAATCAAGCAACACTGTCAAAACATAACATTTTACCAAGTACTTGTGTCTGAGTTCTGGTGCAAATGTCTCATTACAGTTGAAATAAAACAAAACTAAATTATAAGATACTTTTTAGCAAGACAAAGGAGCTTGTTTTAAGTCAGATTATTTTAGTTAAGACATTTTCTTCATGTTATAAGTGAAATAATTTGCCAATGAAACAAAAACTTTCACCATAACATATAATTTATGTTTCAGAAATTCCTTTTTATTGGTTTTATCTAATATTCTGTATTAGATTAATTTAGATTAGGGTTTTTTGTAAATTATGATGACAACAAATGAACCAAAACATGATAAAATATAACAATCTACATCTGGCAGAGCTACATAACACATATATGAAAATTAATTGCTATATTCTATTTTATTGAGGTTTTTTCTGATGAACATATTTTGTAGCTAGAAGAAAATCCTGTTGCATGTCTCACAATTTTGCTATGATTACTATACATTAATCCTTTTTTCACTGCAAAAACACACAATCTTACCACGTATTTTTTGTCTTGTTTCTGGCACAAACATCTTAGTGCAGTTGAATTAAAACAAATTAACTTAAAAGTAACTTATCAGCAAGATACATGAGTTTGTTTTAGGTAAATCATTTCTTGATATTGATGAAAAAGTTGTAGTTCCACTGGCAGATTATTTTGCTGTTACCTAGCAACCCCAGCCACGCCCAGCCCGTTACCTAGCAACCCAGTTCTAATTCCAGTGCCAGATTCTTTCAGTTATAACAACACATTTTCCCATTTTTCCCATGTCTTATTATAAGTAAATTTATCTGCCAGTGTAACTGCAACTTTTTCATCAAGTATTTACTTAAAACTGAAAAGTTCATTGTAAGTTAGTTATGTCTTATTTGAAGTGTAATAAGACATTTGTATTTCTGGAAACCAGACCAGAAATACTTTGTAAGATTTTGTGTTTTTGCGGTGTTGATCTCTGATTCTTAAGTTTATTAGCTCTGATTAGGTATTATCCTCTCAGATTGGTTAATGTAGTTCGTAGGAAGCTAAAAAGAGACTTTCTGAAATAAGATTGCGCTTCTGAGACGTGGGGAGTTTAAAACAAAATCATAATTCCTCCCTTCGACATGCCAACCGCTAATAAAATCTGCATTACGAAGAAATATAGAGTCCAAAGTTCACCAAATAAAACCTCTAAAACTCATTAACTTCATCCACACGTGTGATTCAAATGAAGATCTGATTTTATGTCTTCATAAATGGATGTGTGTGGAAAATACATGAGTCGTAACTGAAGGGTCCAGTTAAAACCTGAGTGATGATGTCACAGAGTAACGTTCAAGTGGCTCAGTGTCAGCGCGATGGAGCTTCGCTGCTGCAGAAACTCATTAAGCTTTTATTAGTCCTTTGGCTGAAATGCTAAAACACAGAAGTGAAGCCGAATCGAACATTTGGGAAGGGATTTCCTGTAAATGTCAGGCTTGTTCTTTTATTCTTGGGTGGAATAATTACACATTTCACAGAGCAGCAAATTTATCCATTAGGTATCAGGTTACTAAATCCATTTTTTTTCTCATCTTCCCTCCAACTTGGAGGGAATCCAGACATTTTTAAATAACACATTTATTTAATGTTTTAAATAAATATCTGTTTTTTGGTCATTATTATAAAATATAAGTTAAAATAAATGATTGCAATGAAAAAACACAAAATCTTACCAAGTATTTTTAGTCTAGTCTCTATTGCAAACATCTTAAGACAAAATTAACTTTTGCCAAAAACTTTTCAGCAAGATATAGGAGCTTGTTTTAAGTCAATAATTATTTAATATTGATGAAAACTTCATTGGCAGATTATTTCACTGATAACATGGGAAAATGTTATCAGTCATGTTACAAGTGGAATAATCTACAAAGGGAACTAAAACTTTTTCATCAATATTAAGGAATTATTTACTTAAAACAAGCTCCTATATCTTGCTGAAAAGCTAGTTTTAGTTAGTTTTGTCTTAAGATAGTCTATAATTTAAGTTAATTTTTATCTGCTGATGCAATTCGAGGCCCTAATCCTCAGTATTTTTTTCTTTCTTTTCTTTAAGCAGCGATTTGTTCCTTTTTCTGTGTTCATTGTAGAAGCTGTTATGCATCTTTTTGGATGTTTTTTTTTTTTGGTCTAGTCTATTATTTATAACAGAGACTATTATATTCTAAATATAATAGAGATATATTATAAATATCTCTATTATTTATAATAGAGACTAAACCAATAAAAACACTCTAATATTTTGTGTCTTTCTAATGTGGACATGGAGATAGAAGATATACATTAAATCGACTTTATTTTCCCACATAGGGGAAACATTTCAGGAAAACATTATTTTCAATTCTCATCTTTATGATTTTCTGCCAGCAAAATGTATCAAACTGTTTTGCTTCTCAAACTAAAAGTGGGAAAGTTTCTCACCACAAAATGAAAAAAACCTAAAGTGTTGAGATTAATTCAAACTTGATGGGATTAATATAAAAATATTACATGTATTTTTTTTTTTCAAAGAGTGGATTGTGATGGAAAATTCTTTATCTGGTGATAAATTCAACATCAGACTAAAAAAGTCATAATATGATCGCAGAACTTGTTGCTAACTGAGATCAGAAGGTATGAGATGGAATTTATGCACAATTAATGTAATAATTATTAAATAGTGAATAAAACTGAGAATAAAATTAAAAATTTAATGAGACAGGTCTTATTGATATCAATCACCCTCACAAGTTTCTTCCTGATAGCAGATCCTGTCATGAATGCTAACGCTAGTTAGAATAGCCACCGATGGCGACAGATAAACGGTTTTTCTGATTGGTAAATTGTTTCTCTGCCATTAGCACATTTAGCATAGCGTTCACAAGGGTGATTGACATCGATAGGACCCGCCTCCTGGTTCTGATTGGTTGTTTTTCGATAGGAGCAGTACGTTTTGTCAGACGGCCATTGCAGCTCAGGGAGTAGAGGAGGAGATTGAACTCTTCACATTTTATCTGTCTCATATTATACTGTGACAACATGGTGGCAGTTATAACAAATAAGTAAAAATATTTTTTAATAAAAGTTACAAACTGTAGCTTTCAAACAGATCACAATCAGTTTTTTTAAAATATGAATTTGCATTTACAAACTATAAAACATTTATTATGGTGTAAAATCTTAAAAAGCAAGACATAATAGGAGAGTATTTCAATACAAGTCCTTCAGTTTGTTTTCCAAACTAACGTGTTAAATTGCAGAAGAGAAACTGGTTGTGCAGCAAAAACACTCAAGTTCCTGACCCAATTTTTCTAGTGCCAATAAAAATGTCATTGTGCCTCTTCAATTATGAATGCACATCAATTATGGAAATGCTCAAGGTAGAAGGGCTAATTATATAAAATGTGCTTAGATATTGCGGGATGATTGCTGTTTTGATGGATTCTAACGAGTGGACTCCCTAGTGAGAGGACTGCAATATTTAAATCCAAAGCTGTAACACAAAAAAACAGAAATGTGTCATAAATCCATGCTGACTATCACTCAGCTCCAGCAGCAGTAATAAACCCAAAAAGGCCCCCCACTGAAGGATGTTCTTGTGTGAGTGTCTGACCCATTACTGTGGACGACACAATCTAATTAACCCGGAGTAATTCAATCACACTCAAGGTACAGGCGGTCATGCATTTGCACACGCTAGCTGGACCAATCTGGATCCTGTAATATATTTGATTTTATCTAAGATATTTCAGCTCAGCTTCATTTGCATCTCAAATAAAGATGAATTTCATTTTTAATTTCATGTAATGCAAGCAACTAGCCACTGTAAAACAGGGTTAAAGTCAAATTAGACGTAATTTATACCATGAGATATTTATATGCTTTAGTGCTTAGTTTATTTTCTGCTAACATAACAACAATAAAAAAAATCCTACGTCTTAATTTTGCTTTAAAATGAGGAAAATTCGCTTCTATTTCTGCAAAATGACCTTCTGCAGAAACATTTTCTCCTGTTTTTTCTCTCAAACTGTTTGCCTTTTCAGTGCAAACCCCAGTCTGGCATTTTCAGAGATTTATACCATCATTTTCTGTAATCCAGCTCAAAAATGATGAATTTTGTATTTCAGCATAAATGTGCACGTTTAAGAACAAAACCAGCAGGTTGGAAGTTTTATATCTGCAAAAAGAAGCAGGAGGGATGAAAAATGAGTGCAGTTTTGATTGAGAGCAGCTAAAACATTTCTGATAGACTTATGAAAAAGTTATAAAGAGGAAAGCTGTTCCTCTTTTTTTATCCGAGGCTGCAGATGAGATTTTATTACTCCTGACTCCTTAGAAACACAAAAGGCAACGAAAAAGAAAGACGAGAGCAGAATTTGAAGCTGTAGATTTAGAATTTTCTAGCAAAAAGTTCAGTCAGTCATCACTCTTTCAAGTTGAAAAAGTCTCATCCATACTAGAGGCAAGACATCAAACTGTCAAGCAATCGTCTGTCTCCGTGTCGGCTGTACTCACACACGGCCGGCGTCCACAACGTGATGCAGGCGCGGCGGCTTTCAGATCAGAGTCTGACTGCGCGACAGAGAGAGACGTTTGATTCTCACAATCCAGGGATGTGCAGGAGCAGAAAGAGAAGAGCGGAGATGCTGGGGAACGCTAGAGAGAGCAGCAACGTGTGGGAGGGGTCGGGGAATATGCAGTGTGTGTGTGTGAAGAGAGGAAATTTAAAAAAAAAATTTTAAAAATGAATTAGTGTGCATTAGAACGAGTCCAGAGATGCTCAGATGCCAGAAACAACAGATGCTAACTCCCTATTCTTACTCCACTCCTCGCTCACTAGCGTGTTCGTTTTGCTCCTCCCCCTCTCTTGCTGTAGGGCGGAGACACACACGCACACACACACACACATATACTGACTGACAAACAGACACACACAGTGTTTCCTCAGGTCACTCATGCAGGAAGCTGAGTCGGTGCCAGGCTCTCCTGCCCTACTTTGGCCTGGGGAGTCGCTTCAGCACCACGACACACAAAAAACCCCGCACAAGCGATTTGAATACTGATTCCAGGGACTGAAATATTCCAAACAGACACAATTTTCATTTTCTGCCCCATAGCTTTCAATTTAGTCTCACAGAATCCGCAATTAAGTTCTTCTGTCAACATACAGCAGCGTTATCGGGTTAAGAGCAACTGAAAACGATGTAATGGAGAGAAAGAGAGTGATAGAGAAGAGGGGAAAGAAGTGAGAAGGAGGAAGATGAAGAGAGAAAGAGAAAGGGGAGGGGGTGGTGACAGAGACAAATGGCTCTGGGGCTCATGTTCCCTGCTTCCTACATCTACCTTTCCTCTCCTGGTTCCCAGGAGGAGCATTGTTTCTCCACTGAACAGCTGCCGTTTTCTGCATTGTGTGCATCGGGCGGGAAACCTCTGGAGATGGGCAGATCGCGCCTCCAGGGCTGTGAGCATTGCACCAATATTTCCCCTCCAGATATCTCTCTCTGTTCTCTGTTGATTGTTTAAACATCTCTGGATCATAACAGAAAACCTGCCTAAGGGAAATATTTGAGAACAGACTGTGGTAATAATTAGTCTCTGTTTAAACCGTACAATCTAATTACCGGTAGTTCTCCTTATTTAAAAAAAATATCTGCAAACTCGTTGCCTCAAAATATTTTGGTTTTCATTAAGCTACCATATTTTTTGCACTATAGGGTGCACTGGATAATAAGGCAATCAGTTAATGAATGGTCTATTTTTGACATTTTTTCACTGGAATGCATGAAGTGAAACAAAACAGTCAGTCAGTCAGTCAGCCAGTCAGTCGAAGCACAGTACATATTACTCCGGTAGCCATAAGGTAACTAAAACATTTTGACAGAGTGCCACACAAAATCGCTTCGAGGTCAGAAAGCACAACCAGATTTAACCCATATTAACTCACTAAAGGGCGCTGTTTTACTCCAGAACAATATATATAGCTATCCGGATATATACGGTGCACTATTGTTTTTTGGTCAAATTAAAGACTTTTAAGTGCGCCTCATAATCCGGAAAATACGGTACCTCATAGTCTGGTAGAATCAGTTCAATTGGGGACCAAATTGCAACATTTGTTACATTTTCAGCTTTCACACTGCACTGTGTCAAATCAACCAAACTGACTGAACAACCT
Source organism: Alfaro cultratus (assembly GCA_903066825.1). Taxonomy (NCBI): domain Eukaryota; kingdom Metazoa; phylum Chordata; class Actinopteri; order Cyprinodontiformes; family Poeciliidae; genus Alfaro; species Alfaro cultratus. The sequence goes on along the minus strand of CAEFZX010028040.1, from coordinate 19,102 downwards.
GTTCCCCTCCTCACCTGTGGGGGCGCTGCACCAAGAACCACAGAAGGAAATGACACAAAAACCTCAGAAGAAGACACAGGGCGCAACTTCCTTCTTCACAGAAAACAAAAAAGGAGTGGCGTCAGATTTTAGCGGTTGTAAGATCTTAGAATACTAAGAAAATGGATGTAAACATCTGATTTAAAGACATAATTAATAATAATTAATTAAAATAATTTAATTATAAATAAATCTGACGTATCATATTTCTCAATATTATGACATTAATCAAATAGGAATAATTTTTCAACCGTGTGTATATATATATAATTCCAGCATGTTTACCTCCCTAAAACTTGATTATACTGGAAAATACTAAATTTGTTTACATACTTTTCAATTAATTAATGCTGCAATATATCATACTTTGATTTTTCTGTCAAAAACATTTAATAACAAGTTCAATTTTAGTTTCTTGTTTCCAAAAAAACCCACACAAAATCTCCTTTTAAGTCAGTCCTATGTAACATACGTCGGAGAATATAAGATCCAGGTTCTAAAAATAACAGTGCTGCCACTGAGGCTCATCAATAATTAAAGAGTAGAGCATTCTATGCAGGTATTGATTAGAATGATCAAGTTGCAAAAAAAATAAGAAAAGAAAACAGAGACTAAATCTCATCTCTATATGCTGGAATCAAGTCGCAGAGTCAAAACAGTGATTTGCGTCACACAGCAAATCTCAAATCAGTCATCTACCCACTACAACGGATGCTTGAAATCCCTGAGATCACATTTGTGTGGGTGGTGAGTCAGACCATTACCGCAGACGGCAGAAGAACTGGGAAGAGGAAGAGGAGCTGACAGGTGGAGAAGAGGAACACGTTCAAGAGATGAGCAAGAGGAGACAGGAGAGCGAGTATTTAGTCAACAGTTTTTCTACAACTTTACATTTAAAAGCCAAACACAGAGAAGCTGCTAATCCGCCAAATAACAACAAACGCACAGCGCACACATGCAAAGTTTAATAAGTAGGCTAACAGGGGTGAAAATAATCCCCTCTGCATCACCTCAGTATTACTGCTGACAGAAACCGCCTCTGTGTGTGTGTGTGTGTGTGTGTGTGTGTGTGTGTGTGTGTGTGTGTGTGTGTGTGTGTGTGTGACAGCAGTGTGTAATCCCACCGAATAAAAACTTCTGTGCAACAGAACAACATCAGGAAACTTAATAATGTGGGAGAATATGAAACCCAAAGGTCAGCCCTTTCTGGAACATTTAGTGCTTATTTCGCAAATAAGATATTCTTGTGATCAACATAAACAGCGAATGGTACCAGAAACCTGAGGAAGCGGAAACGAGACGGGAACACAGAGGTCTTCAAAAAACAAAAATAGCTGAGGAATTCAGTTTCAAACCTTTTCAATCAGTTACATTCTCCTCTCTCCATCCATATTTGTCATATGTGTTGGATATTATTGGTGTATGAAGACTTTGTGTTTAGAAAATGCAGTGAAGAGAAATAAACAATCCATGGTACTGTCCATGGTGCTGAAACAGTAATGTTGGACCTACGATGTTATATGTGGGATTTTTTAATGCTTGAAGTGAGTCCTAATTAAGACAACATGGCTGAAAAACGTATCACAATATAAGCGTTTCATATCAGTCGATTTAAACTGGTGATGTCACTTACTGTTTTATCCACAGTTTTCACTATTGTTTATTTTTAAGCAGTTATGAACGGTGGGAAAACCTGAAACTCCAGCTGCTAGGTAACCAAGAAGTGAGAGTTGCTATGTAACCAAGGAGTGAGAGTTGCTATGTAACCAAGGAGTGAGAGTTGCTAGGTAACCAAGAGTTGCTAGGTAACCAAGAAGTGAGAGTTGCTAGGTAACCAAGAGTAGTTGCTAGGTAACCAAGGAGTGAGAATTGCTAGGTAACCAAGTAGTGAGAGTTGCTAGGTAAACAAGAAGTGAGAGTTGCTAGGTAACCAAGGAGTGAGAATTGCTAGGTAACCAAGAGTTGCTAGGTAACCAAGGAGTGAGAGTTGCTAGGTAACAAAGAGTTCCTAGGTAACCAAGGAGTGAGAGTTGCTAGGTAACCAAGGAGTGAGAGTTGCTAGGTAACCAAGAGTTCCTAGGTAACCAAGGAGTGAGAGTTGCTAGGTAACCAAGGAGTGAGCAAGTTAGGCTATTTTCACGCTGGAGCCTGAAGTGACTCAAATCTGATTTTTTGCCTTAATGTGACCTGTGTAGCTGAACTGGTTTTGATAATCCACGCCCCATACTGACATCATGTTTCTTTATTCAGCCATGAAACACCTCGAAAACTAAAATGAAGCTTACATCTTTAAGCGTAAAATGCCACAGACACCATATAACACCGTGTTTGTTTTTCTTTCACAGTACTGCAGCATAAGTAAAATGCATACATAGTTCTTTAAATGTTAGCGTGTTCACCAGTTAAACCAGTTGTGGATTTTAAAGGAATCCTCCACACTGCTCTCTGGGTAATCTTGCTTTCAGTCTGCGTCAGGTTTGCTGTTATTACAAACAAATTATTTTGACTCAAACCTAAATAAATTGTAAGAAACATCTTACAGAAAACTGACATATCTTAAAGCAGAAACCATGTTTGATCACGGATAAACAAACTTCTAGGCAACCAAGGCAATACTAAACAAACAGCTAAAGCAACCTGTATGAGACCTTTTCATGACAGCCTGAACAACACAGGTAAGAATGTTTCCGAATGTGACCCAGGTCCCGTGGATTTCTGATTCAATCTTTTCAAATGTGACCTGAATCTGAACGGCCAGGTCACATTCACCTGACCTGAACGTCACTGATACTCGACAAACGTCACTGTTCTGCGACTTGATACGCGCAAGCGGGAAGGAAAACACCAACCATGGCGGACTGTGAAGGATTGAGTTGTTCATGTGCTGGCTCTGGTTGGATAACAACTTCTCAAACTTATAAAATATGCTTCACCATTAGAATCCATGTTTATTTCAGGAAACACTGAGCACTTCTTCTTGTTCTTGTTCTGTTTTATGGCAGTTGGCAAAACACTGAGACGCTCGCTAGTATGACGTTATTGCGCCCTCTACTGAGCATGCAGGACACTTTCAGGTCATTTACAGTTTACATACAAGTGTGAACGACCAAGCAAAAAATAAAAAATTCAGACTTCACAAAAAATAAAGTTAAGGTCCTGCAGACTTTAACTGAACATTAAGGTCTGCAGTGTGAAGGTAGACATAGTTGGGCGATATGGATTTAAAATTTTATCACAATATTTTGTGGAACTATTGTTGCATTTCAAGGTAGAATATTTTTATTTTTGTATTTATAAAAGGAATTTCTTATTTGTATATTTTAATGTATTTCTAAAAAAAAAAACACTTAAGTGGTTAAATGAGAAATCTGCACAATAAGCCAATATTTTTAAATCTGATTAACCGTCATAATAATAAATAACTAAATTAATCATCAGTTCAGCTCTAACGTTGACGTTATTATATATATATCTATATATATATATCTATGTATATATATATATATATATCTATGTATATATAGAGATATCTATATATATATAGATATATATATATAGATATATATATAAATATATATTATATATAGAGATATCTATATATATATATATATATATATATATATATATATATATATATAGATATCTCTATATATATATAGATATATATATATCTATATATATTTAGACAAACTTTGAAACACAATTGTTTCAAAGTTGTGTTTCACAAGTGTTTCGGCACCAACATCGGTATCGGCGAATATTGGTAATCTTTTTTGCATATCGCTATCAGTCCGATGAATAAAACTGAGCCGATATGAACAACCGATATTTATCTTTAACTGTTTATCTGGACGTTACCCCCCAAGGTGTAAAAATGGTAATGAACTATAAATAATATTGGTAAATATTGGTTATTGGCCGTAACAGAAATATTAGATATCGGCCCAAATTTTCTTATCAGTGCATCTCTAGTATTTATACTTGCTTGTAGCTACAATAAACACATTCAGGATGCTAACTTAGTATGAAATAATTTTACACACAAACACAAATCTACATCTGATGCTGAAATCAGCTATTTTTCACTCCCTGTATCTTTCTACATTATATCTATTTGTACACACACACACACACACACACACACACACACACACACACACACACACACACACACACACACACACACACACACACACCATATTTAGCTGTGTTGTGCTTTTCTGTGTTTGGCTGCGGCTCCATATTTAATACCAATAGCAGGAGGAGACCTGCACACACAGACACTTTTCCTCTCCTGCTGCTGGAGGTTGTTATGAGCTCCTGTCTTTTTGGCAAGAGCTGCGTGTGAAACAGAGGGAGAGCGGCACGCCGCCGCCACGGGAATGGGACAAACACGGACCTCAGATGAGCACGCGCCGGCGAGGAGCTGAACCAAAACGCAGCGTGGCCAGAAGGTTTGATGTAGAGTTCGTTGGAGAGTCACAAGGAAAGTCTGTAGGAGTGTCACGACGCAGACACACACACACACACACTCCTCAGCTTCATCAACATTAGCTTTAGAGAATCGCTGTGTAAGAGGGAGCGAGATGAAAGCAGAAAATTCATTTTGAGAATTGGCTAGTTTGATATTACAAGGACTCCACTGCAATTATTTAGTATTTACAACTTTAATTTTCATAAACTACAACAAATGAGTTTATTTTAAAAGTCGTGTCAGTTTTCAACATGCAGGTTGTCACTTGGTGCTGAAATGTTTAAGATTATTTTGTTAAAATCTCATCAGGTGTAGGTCCAGGACCACAGTCACAGTCTGACATGATTTTTCTGACTTTAAATGACTCACATTAGGCAGATTTTAAACAGAAAATAAGCATGTTTTCTCCCAGCGATCAGCAGCAAAACCATCTGTTCAGACAACTGTTCAAATCTCTATTTTTATACTGCAGCTACATAAGATTATATTTATCACACACTCACTGATTAAACTGGAAAATAATCTGCAGCTGTAGATATTACAAAATATTTTTGTCAAATTCTAACAAATTATTAGAGAAATTGACCAATTTTAACTAATTTGGAGCATTATTAGTTGATTTGTTCTGTTTTATACCTGCATGCCGTCTTGTTTTAATGCCTGTTCTCCAGTGATTGTTTTTGAATGATATGCTGGATGAAGCTGCTTTTATTTTTTATTCTTGCTAACGTTTCACAAAATATTTATAGCTGAAAGTTTCTCGCTCATTTGCAGAAACTCTTCATAGACCTAAATCCTAAAAAAAACCAACACCCAGAAATGTACAGATTACATCAAAGCTCCAACCTGTGTTAATGAGTTAATGTAAAGTGGATTGATCTGATCGATCGACTAATGACTAATTGATTGATAAACTTCCATCATGTTTTTTCTGCGTTGACCTCTCCGCTTTTCTGTCACATCATCCTCACCTCTCAAAACAGAACCGAACAAAGTCCATTTTATCATCCCACATCGGACTCCCATTGGACCGTTTCTCTTTCCTGTTCTGGTACGGCTCAGTCGCCATCTTTAATTCTATATCAACAACTCCCCTTAAGTGGCGCCCTCTGCTGGATGGAGGCCAAACTACAACAGTGAAAGAAGGTCTAAGTGGAAATTATTAATTGACTAATTTTAATCTAATAAACTATTACTTGACAATCAATTGTAGGTCAATTGATTGTTTGCATCTATATTTGCTACTACAGGTATTTATAAACTTAGCCCTTGTTGGTATTAATGTAGAAAATGTATCAGATTATAAATGAACACTTTACTCTGGCTTTAGAGGCTTTGAAATGTTATTCTGAAATAATTACTAGCCCAACATATGAAAAAATAGATAACAAAACATCTTCATAGTAATGTTTTAATGCTCAGCTTAATCCATGATGTTATGTATTCACATGAGCATTTATTATGGTGAACTCCTGAAACTAAAGTAAGCTCCATTTGAAGGACGATGGCGAAGAACGATGTAAAGTTGAAAATGTATGAAACTTTTCAAACAGCATAAAACAACAGATGCAGCACTGAGATCAAAGTGAAAATCAAAGTGACTCACAACAAAAGCACTTGTTTAATTTCAAACACATCAGGTCATCTTGTCAGCTCTTAAATCATAGCTAAATATGACATTGAGAACAAAAACTGGTCATGTTATTATTAGTCCTTTCAATTGCATCAATAAATATAAATAAAATTGTTACATTTTATGACGATACTGGTCATGTGGAAGCAGAGAGAGAACCGCCTTTGTTACAACAAGCACTGGCTTATCTGGCTGAATATTTCATGACGGCCTCACACAAACACATCAAACACATATCTTCCTCCAGAAGAGACATTGCAGCACTAAATCAGGGCTCAAATGTGGAGAAAATGTCTCTGTGTGTCCATTTGTAAAATGATTTACAGCTGTGTGATCTATGTTCAACCCCCCCACCGTAAACCACTCATTATTTACAACCTGGTTTCCTAGGTTACAGCCTTTTGAGTCACAGGATGGACCTTAATCAACAACTAAATGCAAGTCCATAGCAAGAGCAATCAAAGATTTTACTTTTGGATGTGTTTTCATCTTCTGTTGAAATCTCAAACATTGGTTAATAAGCTTACGAGAAACTACAGAATACGGCAAAAATATCAATCAATCTGACCACTTTTCATGGAAAGATGATTGGTAAAGTTAAGTTAAATTAGTTTGAAGTGTCTGCAAACTTTTGACAGGATTGAGAAGCCAAAAGTTCAGTTGTGCTCAAGTGGGAGAAATCTGGAGAAGGAGTCAAGATGAGGCTTTGAAACAAACTAGAACTGTATCAGCATTAAACATCAAGCACTGTTGCACTGCACAAAATGGTTGGAAGAAAAATAATTTTTCTATTTTAACTCAAGCTGGTTTTTTGATATTTAAACAATTTTGGGCGTTTTAACTGATTGGTGTTACCAAACGCAAAGTTTCCTGTCGTTTATTTTGTTTTTTAATTTCATTTACTCAATAATAAATATAAATACTTCATGTAAAAACTAAAAGAAATTCTGAATGAAAAGGAGTAGAAGGAAGTATAAACTTACGATATCTGCCACCTATTCACATAAAAAAGAAAACTTTCTATTCAGCTCAAAAGACTATGGCTGTGTTTACATTGAGCATATAATTGCTTAATATCAGATCCTTAAAATAAATTTGCTGAATAAAAACATGCCAATGTTGAAAAAACTCTTGTTTGTTGATAAAAAGATTAGATTACTAGAATAAGGAGGTTTTTGTAGCCGTTTCAAAATTGGTTGATTTTGCAAAACTGCAACAGAAACGCTGCAACCGGATGTTACCGCTGGCGCAAACCATGAAGAAGAAGACAACAGGAAGTAGATGGAGTATCATGGTGTGGCAGGTTTTTTATTGATTTATTGTGTGAACACGTGTAACTTTAATTGCATTCCTTATTTAATGGAAATATGGCAACAGCAAAATTATGTTGTTTTTTTTTTTTAAAGTGTAATATTGACAAAACTTTGCGCATATTGGTGCTGGAAGAGTTTTATATTAAATTTTATTAATGGGGATCTTCTCAAATATAAATGCAGCATTTTTGTGAATTTGTTTAAAAATAATACCAGTGAATGTGACTGTAATATTCACAAAGCAAATCCAAACTTTGAATCCAAAAATGGCTCAAATCTTTACATGAGACTAATGTTTCTCTGTACCTTTACTCTTTAAAATAGGAATTCTGCCTTTGACTAAATATTTTATTTAAGAATTTGAAACGTAACTTTGCTGTGGAAGGTTTACCCAAGAAAAAGACAGGTACAGACAGACCTAAAATATTGCTAATTATTTGGCATTCAACTCTTCTTCATCAGAACCTGATTTAAAGGTTTACATTTCCACAGATCTTTTCTACTTACCCTCAGGTCTGTACTGAGCTACAATAGTCACTGTTTGTCCAGCATTCTTTAGAGCTGCAGCTGCCTGCTCATGTGTTGCACTGGACAGGTCCACCCCGTTCACCTGCACATACAAACACAAAACTCTTTGAGCCCAGATCCTAATATTCAAAGTGCATCTTAGTGGGTCAGTGCGTCCGGCTAACATCTATGCATTTAATACATCAAAATTATTCTCTAGAGTGCACTTGCGTGAATAAATAATAATGCAACTCTATAGGGATATTAAGCACCTCTGCAATCTGGGGATTACATTATTCTTGAATCCCTTCTTAAGAAAATTAAAACCATTTTTCATTTGAAGCTTCAACACCCACACTCCAGAAAATATGACTTCAACAAACAACCAGGCCAGCCTGCCTCAACTCACACAGCCAAACAGGCTGCAGTTGGTTAGAATTGTCCATTATTTTTCCATATTTCTTTAATCGTTTAAAATACGTCTAAAAGAGGAATCCTGCAGGTTTTAAAATGGAATCCCAGCCTTTAAACTGTCACTGGTTGTCGTTTTAACATTGGCAACATTCTGTGCTGCCGTTTTAGCATCAGCTAGCGCATCGTAGCCGTATACTAAAACTGCAAGCAGAACTAGCAATTTTTTCATAAATATTAAGGAATTATTCACTTAAAACAAGCTCATATATATTCCTGAAAAGTTAAATAAGAGTTAGTTTAGTTTTATTTCAAGTGTACTAAGATATTTGCTCTAGAAAATCGACCAAAAATACTTGTGTTTTTGCAGTGATATTAAATTGGCAGATTATTTCACTTATAACAACATCAAGTCAAGTTTAGGGCTGTTGTAAAAGAACATTTTAGTAATCGAGTACTCTATACAACAACCTCAGCTCACCAAAATGCTTCACAACAATCACAACATCACAGGTAGATAAATGATGAAACAGAAAATAAAATTAACTTTGGTAAAAATAATAAGACAAATATAAAATTGGCAGAAAATACCAAAAACTAATAATATGAATGAAAACCAAGACATCCTTAATTTCAGCTGCAGCAAATTATCAAAGAAGAAAAGAAAAAAACTCCAATCAGTAAAGTATTAACTATCTGTCAGTGAAGCTAGTACTTTTTCTTCAATATTAAGAAATTATTGACTTAAAACAACCTGAAAAGTTACTTGTAAGTTAATTTTGTCCTATTTTATGTGCACTAAGACATTTGCACAAGAAACTATACCAAAAGTACTTGGTAAGATTTTATATTTTTGCAGTGTGCATGTAAGCTAAGTAGTAACAGAAGTAGAATTGTGGCAATTATAAATCATAATGGAGACCAAAACCGTCCTGGAAGAAATTTTAGTTCGTACCGATAGGATGCGGTCTCCTTTTCGGAGCTCGCCACATAGATCGGCTGGACCTCCAGCCAGGATGAAGGAGATGAAGATCCCCTCGCCATCCTCCCCTCCAACGATGTTGAAGCCGAGACCCGTGGATCCCCTCTGCAGAACCACTCGCCTGGGTTCTCTGAGAAAAAGAGATGCAGAGATGAAACAAATGAAAACAGTGTGTAGGATGACATATTCCAAAGAGTAATATGATAATAACAAGTGTGATGGTGATGGAATATTTCAGACGGAGGAAGAATTTCACTTTGAGATTATGCATTACGTTCACCAGCAGATGTCAGGATAACACTTTCTCAGTTTTTTGCAGCTCCTACAACTAACCATGCTTCTTACACACACTGCTAATTTTGGTATTGTACAAAGTATTTTTATGTAATTAATATTTTAAAACAAAATCTAGGCCAGTAAACACCCCCTCAAAAAAAAATTACCTGTCGTTTAAAACTGCGCAAGACCCTGTTTTTATTTTAGATTGACAATGATGTACAGATTACTTTGACTAATTTTCTTTATTAAAATATTGTCTACTTAGTATATTAGTGAACACATAAAATCAAAGAAACTCTTAAGAAATAACTGTGCCCTTTTACTGCTTTCAATTTTGCTTTTAGGCTAAAAGTTTGGACACCCCTGCCTTCCCATTTGTAATTCGCTTCTTCAGGACACCAGTCACATCTAGAAGCTTAATTAGCATCACTAAAACACAAACTAGCTTCAGTAAATCATGTTTTTTGGGATGCACCAATACAAATATTTGGACAGATATCGATATCCAGTTTTTAATATTTACCGATTTTATGGCCGATAACTGATATTTTGGATATTATAAATATTTCACAGCCATTTTGACAACGTTGTTGGTGCCGATATATTGTGCATCCCTGTATATTTTCAAATGTATTGATATTTATTGAAACACATTTACTGAACAAACAGTTGAGAAAAAAGATAAAATATAACAACATGGGCACTTTTAGAAGGTTTTAAGCATTATTAGTTGGAACTTATTGTGACAACAATAAATCAAAATCTTATCATGATAAGAAAATGATCATTTATGATAATAAATGCATTTCGGTAATCGTAAATATCTTAGTACATTTGAAATAAGACAAAAATAATGTGAAAGTAATTTTTCAGAAAGATGTAAAATATAGAACTGGGAAAATATTACAACCGAATAAGTATTAAATGTTTCAATTTAAAAGTGGTTAGAGAAGGATTAAAGGTACAAAAATGGATGTAAGTGGACAATTTGTTAAATTTACATGACTACTGTGAGAAAATAGCAACTAGAGAAAAGCAGACGTCAAAATGACCATCCTGCATTCAGTCTGGGTCTTATCAGATTTATTATAGTCAACTCGCTCATTGGCCCAAAGGTTTGTGACGAAATGAGTCATTTTCTGGTAACCACGGTGATGACTGGATGGGCTTTAATCCCTCCATTAAAATGGATTAAAGACAGTGGAGCAGCACTGGGAGGAGATCTGAGTGTGTTTGTGTGTATATGAGCACATATGTGACCTGAGTTTACACGCCTGACTAAAATTCACACAGCCATCTGCCTTTCACTGCTAACAACACACACAAGCAGCTGCAGAGTGGGAAGAAAATGATAGAGGTCACTGAGTTCATACTGGAGCCTTAACAAGTCATAACTGGATAAAGAGAAAAGGCTTTTGGGTCAGAATAAATCTCTGAGAAGGATAATAAACAAACCAGATAGAGAAACAGACAGGCAAGCAAAAAGAAAATGAGTTCAGATTAGATTGAAAATATATATAGATATTAATTGTGCAGATGATAAAACCTGGAGTTGCAACTACGTCACATTCGAGGCGCCATGACGGACGTCGATAGTGAGGGACGGGAGTATTGAACAGAGCAACTGAAACTGTTGTCCAAAGTGGTTTTTGCCAGGTTATTTGTGGTTTCTACCTGTTCGAGTCGAGCTAATTTGTCTGTGAACGTAACACAGCTGGTTGGGGCTCATAGACGGCGGGATTTACAGAAGTTGGAAACAGCTAGCTTAGAAACCGAGCCGCTCCTCCCTCCTGATCAAATTACTTTACCTGAATTCACACCACATGATTGATGTCACTATGTCATAAACAGCGTTTCCCCTTTACATCGGAGCAGGTTTAAAACCTATAGAAGACGAGATGCTAACCAGTTTTTTTCCGTACATGCTAGGCTACATGACGGTACGGCACTGTCTCCATGGTTACGGTTAGACGCGTACCGTCTCCCTATCCTTCTAATCACACGTACTTGTAAAGTATATTGAACGTTAGTCTTCTTACCGTGTAAAAAGAGTTCGCATTAAATCCGCGATTAAACCGAGGGCTGCCAGTCTTTATGACTGACGGCTATTTCTTTCTTTCCTCATCAAAAGTTATACAATAAAATGACAAGTTTGGTTTGATTTGTTGTCTGTTTGTGGCGCCGACCGCGCAGCAACCTGTGACCATTTTTAAAGTGAAATAAAATAACTAAAAGTGTTATTAGTTTACAGATGATTTCTTCCTCTTCTTCTTCTTTTGTGTTTTATTGGCGGATGGCAACCAACTTAAGATGCATTTACCGCCACCTACCGGACTGGAGTGTGGCCATCAATGATATTCGGAGGGAATTTAATAATACACACCTCTATGGCGTGTATGAGTGTAGGTTACAGATGTCTGTTTTGGTTGTTTTGATGTCCGTCATGGCGGAGTTCTGGGGAGCGTGACGTCAGTACTATTCTCACCTGGGAACGTCTTCGTCTGTCGTCAGGCTCCTGGGCAGCGGAGAGTATCTGGGCGTGGTCAGAGGGGCGGGGCTTACAGACTGGCTCCCACTCATGTACGGACTAACGTGGTTGTCCTGATGTGGGGAATATGCTGGTGGAAAACATAAGCAGCTTTTTAATCACACAAAAACTGAGCTTTAATGCAGTTTGCATAAAAAAAAAAAATCAACCTATATTAGTTTAAAACTGTTAAAAATTTAAATATTTAATTAGATTCATAGAAGCAAAAACTAGATCAAAAATATTTTGGTCTAGTTTCAACTCCAAATATTTTTGTACACTTAAAATAAGACAAAGCGTATGTTCGAGTAACTTTTCAGAAAGAAATAGGATCTTGTTTTAAGTAAATAATTCCTTGATTATTTTATAACATAGAAAAATTGTCTTAAGTGAAATAATCTGCTAGTTGAACTATTACTTACTTAACCAAGCTTCTATATCTTGTTGAATAGTTACTTGTCAGTTAGTTTTGTCTTATTTCACATGTTTAAGATATTTGTGCAAGAAACTAGAGCAAAATTACTAAGTACGATTTTGTGTTTTTGCAGGTAATGATCTTTAAAAAATACATCGGCATCAGTAGGACATCACTGCTGTATTAACCTAATTAAATTTAAAAGAATTAAATTTCTAGATAGAATCACATGATATTTTATTAGTATTATTATTAAATTCTTAATTACGCCTCATTGTCTGGTTCTGCTTCAGCTCCATTCTTCATAACACAAGATTATCTTTGTAAATTAACCTGATTTACTTCATTTATTCAATCAGAAATCCTATAGATACACCATCCTTTTGACAAACTCCCTCTTACTTTCCAGATTTTAACTTTTTTTTTTTTTTCTTTTTACAGCATGTCATCTTTTGACGTTTTCACCTTGAATGCTTTTGAGTGTATGATTCATAAGTGAGTCACTCTGACGCCTCACTATTCAAAGCCTTAAAGACTTCATGTGTAGGAGCAAACCTTCGCTCCTTCCTTTCTTTTCTTGTTTAACTTCTGCTCTACCTGAATTCCTTATAATTTCAGTGGCGAGAGCAAAGTTTATGTATTATAATGATTCCTTAAATGATAAAATGATTTAGACAGAGATTTAAAATGGTTATACAACAAATGTCTTTATGAAATAGTGCAAAAATGAACATTTATTGTGGGTTTCTCTAAGCAACATCAACTGCAGCGAAACAATCCGTCATAATTCTTGAAGGGTAATTGATCACTTTTATTATCAGAAAAGGCATAAATCACTTAAACAATGAGGCCATTCCAGAAGTTTAATGTTAGCGCTCCATTGATTCCAAAAACAAGCTTAATTTGAGTTTGAGATTATTATTCTGTTGAAACACAAACCAGAAGTTCCTTTGAGGGTTTTGGGAGAGTAGTGGATACTCCCAGTGGATAAATAATGAGAAATTTACACCCTGGGCAGGTTGCTAGTCCATTATAGGACAACACAGAGCTACACACGACAAACAACCCAGGGGAATCTAGACGGTGTGTTTTTGAACTGCAGGAGGCTGGATGACCCAGAAACCACACCAAGAACATGCAAACCCATTATGCTTTTGCTAAAAAGTGTGCCACAGTGTGGCAAAGGTTTCAACTAGAGCTGCACAGTTCACTGAACCGCAATAGTTTTTGGAGAAATAGCATGAGCTATACTGCAATTACAAATGGCTGCTTGGAAACTGTCAAGTGTTATACCTTGGGTATCAATTTGTTATGTTTATCCATGAGATATTTTGCCTGTTAGAAGAACTATTTTAGTGGATGAGATGCTAATGCTAATCAAACTTAAGCATCTAAAACATCAGTTTGACTTTTCACAATAAAGCAAAATTTTTTCAGCTTGAGTGAAATTTGCAGCAGCCACATAGCTAAACCAAATGCTTCTGAGAAAAGCTTCAAGGATGTTTGAAGCAACCAAGGTGAGGCTTTCAAACCCAAACTTCTTCCACCAACCATCCAACATGGTGGTAGAAGCATCATTAAAGAGAAGTGATCAATATTCTTCAAATTTAGCTCAAACTAACAGCTAGACGGTTGAAACCTGGACAGAGCTTTGTGCTCCGACAGGATAATAATCTCAAACTCACCTAACAATTGGTAAGAAAAGGTAAAACAGGCTAAAAATGAACTACTGGAATAACCCTGAACCACATGTTCCTAAACGCTCTACGAAGTCTAGTTTCTCTGCAACACTCTAAAAGACGTGAGAAAGTATTAGAGAGGATTACATATATTACTTTGTACACAATATGTAATTCACAATAAACTACAATAAGTGGCTCTTGTTGTAATTTATTGGCTCTTAATAACATTGACTAAAAACTATAAAGAACAAACATTTTTTTATAAAGTGACCCATTATGGGTGACTTTATCAGGTTAGCATATGTCTACGGGCTAAACAAAACATTTTATTACATTTTGTACATAAAATAATTCTCATCTGCTCAGTCCTTGAGTTGCTAGGTAACGGGCTGGGCTATGGTGGGGTTGCTAGGTAACGGGCTGGGCTACGGTGGGGTTGCTAGGTAACGGGCTGGGCTACGGTGGGGTTGCTAGGTAACGGGCTGGGCTACGGTGGGGTCACTAGGTGAGGTCCAGTGCCTGCTAAATTGTGATGTTACATCATGAAGGTTTTTGAAACAGATAATTTTCCAGACACACAAAAAACATCAACTTAATGCCAAAAACCGACTAGATGTTTTAATTAAGTGCTGTTTGTTTTTAGAAGAAGCTCAAATGGAAGTATAAAAATATTACAAATGTGAATTTTGCATCATACAGAGCCAATTAAACATGCAGGTTTTTCTTAGTATTTTTATGGAATAAAATGTCCACAACAGAATGACCCTAAGAGTACCAGTAACATTTCTTTTAATCTATTTTATTGTCATTAGACTGGAAACAATGTGGTTTTTAACATCACTTTCAAAAAATATCCCTCTTCTTTCTGCAAAAATTTACTATTTTTCTTTATTTTAAAATAAAAAATTCAAATTCTTTAAAAATGAAAGGGTTTCCTTTAGTAGATATTTATCAATAAATTATTGGTTGACTATTCATTAGCTTGCAGAGCGAATGTGAGGTTTGAACTCACAGTTGGTGACATCGGGTGGAGGGAAGTTGTCATTAATGAAAAGGGAGCTGTGTTTGGCGACACGGAGGAACACGACGTCCGGAGTGGACTTTAGTGCCCCAACTGCCTCTTCATGAGTCACTTCCTCCAAGCAAGAAGCATTTACCTTCATAGAAAAGAAGGAAAAACCACAATTAAACATCAAAACACCACAGAAACGAAGCTATAAAATGTTTATGCGGGTGTAAAACAGTGAACTTGTGTCTGAATCTGGAACCTAAACGAGAAAACACATTAGAAAGAATAAAAAACGTTTCTTACAGCGACAAGTTTATCCCCTATTTGTAGTCGCCCGTCTTTGTTTGCAGCCCCTCCTTCGATGATTTTGGTCACATAGATGCCGTTGTCACCAGGAACGTGTTGGTTTCCAACACCGCCTGCTATGCTGAACCCTAAACCTGAGAGAAAACAAAAACATTTAAAGGTCATGAATGCTACCAAGGTACAACTAAATGCTCCTTATCATTAAAAAGTTCATTAAATACATTTTAATGAATGTATGTATTTTAGCTAGACTTTTAGCTAATACCGGGAACATAAACATTTGAAGTATATCTGCTATTATTGCCTTATAGTGTTTCACAAGCTGTTTTAACTAATAATTAGCTGTTTGCTTTCTCAACTGACTGATTTTACTTTTATTTTTGGTTGAAAAATACTCATGAGATAATTTGGAAGACTAATGTTACATTTTTATTTTAAGTATCTACTGATATTTTTAGAGGAAGCTATGAGTGAGAGCAAAAAAGAATAATATGTTCTTATTTTAGACTTATATCTGGCCATTATTATTAAATCAGATACTATATTTTTTAAAACATGTTAAACTCAAGCCTTGTACGTTACTTCAATTACTTGTGAAGTATTTATGTGACTTGTTATGTGTTTCCAGGCACAATCAAGTAACTGTGTTACCTTCAGCTTTAAAAATGCTGAATATTTCTATATAAAATATGACTTTAAAAGATTTTCACTTTGTAATTTAGAGCCTTGAAATTGGACCTCTGTCTCTTTAAAAACTTCTGCTCTTTCTGAAACTTTGCCTTCAGGAAGTCATCACAACATGGCTCCTCTATTAACCCTTTGACAGTTTAACCAGTATAACGAGCTCAGCAGAGTTTCACTAGGAGTTTGCTAATTACACTGGCTAGTCTGAAGGAGCTGACTGGGGGAGGGGCTTCATCCTCGAGGGTGGAGCTAGGTCCACCCAGGCGTTTTGCACAGCTGAATGGTTACCAAGAGTCAGGCCAACACTCCTGGTATGTTTTTGATGAGGGAATAAAGTTGATTTTGACACATCTTAAAGTTAATTTTCCAGAGAATGTGAAAAGATGTTTAATATTTAATTTTCAGAAGTAATGCAAAGACAGCTATTTATTTTAACAGTTTTTTAATGGGTAAGTTTATAAATACATTGTGCCATAACATTTGAGGACATTCATAATCTGGATTTGACCCAAAATTAAAATGAGTTTGACGCCACTGCTTTAAAACTAAGACAATAAGGTTTGTTTACTCCAGTGTTCGATGTGTTCCTAGCATTAGCTCACCTTTTGGCCCTTTGACCAGCTTAATATCCATGATCCTCTCAGCCAGGCTCCTCCGTCGCCGTATGCAGAGCCGGACCAGTCCTCCCGCCTCCTTCAGCGCCTCCACCGCCCCGCTGTGAGTCACCTCCCTCACATCCGTGTCATTCACCCGGACTATGCAGTCATTCACCCTGCACAGCAAAATTTATTTATTTCTTTGTTTAAGTCTTCATCACTCCTGATAAATTTCTCTTTTATTACACAGGCAAGATCTCACACCAAAATATTTAAATACACAAATTTAAGGAAGAATTTTTAGTCCACGAGTTAATGTTTCCCTGGGGAATAAATTAGATGTGGCACATTGGGCTGCGACACATCTAATTTTCTAAAGGCTAACTTTCTGTTAGCTACTTTTCAAAATTTCACACCACATTTAAATACAGTACATCGGGTACTTTATTTAAAATTTTGTCCTGATGCATTTTGACTCATGATTGTAAATACATTTAATTTAACAAGAATGACTCTACCTGAGTCGCCCATTTTGGGCTGCAGCTCCTCCCGGGATGATTTTGGTGATAAAGATTGATGGGTCTTCTCCAATGTGGGGGTTATCTGTGCCGCCAGCAATACTGAAGCCCAGTCCTGAGTTACCCTGCTCATGAAAACAGAAACAGGCCATGTTAGTGGTAAAAAATATTTATATGCACAATTTGTGCGTCCACAATAGTTTGAAATTTCTCAAAGTTTAAAAGTTTGGTTCTAATTTGGCAAAATCTCAGTTTGAAAGCAACAAGTGTCATGTTGGTAAAGCAGCAAACTGCAGAACAAGAGCAGCAAAAATATATTGTTTAAGTCCAAGTTTCAAACTAAAAATTTAAGTGAATAAACATTAGACATATTCAACACATAGAAGGAAAAACAAAAAACATGTTGATTTTCTGTTAAAAATAAAAGCAATTCAGTCCTGTTTTTCAACGATTTGTAAAAGGAAACCACAATATCATAAATCAAGACACTTGGACCATGCAGGAACAAACACATGCTTCGTTTGCATAAGCTGAATATTCATGTTTCACTCAGAAATCCAGTTTTCACTACAGTGAATACACAAGTTCTTCTGAGGAGAAGAAGAAAATAAATGAATATCAGAGTAAAGCGATTAGAAAATGATAGGTTTGTGTTTTTTTGTACATGAAATATGTTCCACTCTGTAGAAATAGCAGGCTTTTCTTTACTGTTGTTCTCTAAAATAAGCTTTGTTGCTGTTTTTGTTCTTTTCTTCCTGTTCTGACCTGTTGCTTTCTTCATCTGCTCAGTGTTTGGTCTCACAATCTGGCTGGAACTATTTTTGTTACAAAAGTAACACGATCACAGAAACATGGACGTCCAAAAAGATTTGGCACAAACCTCACAGAGCAGGTTCAGATGACAAAATAATCACCACACAGGATTTGGGCTAGCCTGCCTAAACAGGCTGAAACACACTGCGGGATAATGATCATAAAGGTATTCCATATAATCCTGATGTCATAGGAACAGGGCGCTTAAAATAATATTCTTTATGGTAAATCACTGCGTATCTGACAGAGGTCAAATGGAAACACAGAAGTTTTGGCACTAATCTTAAAGAATAAATTTAGCTTAGTATTTAAAGGTGACCTATTATTCTTCCATTATGCTGAATCCAACTGACCAAACGAGCTCTAACTCATCTTGGGTTGCTAGGCGACAGGCTGGAATTAGCTGGGGTTGCTGGGTAACGGGCTGGACTTGTCTAGGGTCACTAGGTGAGGGACTGGACTTGTCTAGTGTCACTAGGTGAGGGACTGGACTTGTCTAGGGTCACTAGGTGAGGGGCTGGACTTGACTGGGGTCACTAGGTAACGGGCTGGACTTGTCTTGGGTCACTAGGCAATGGGCTGGACTTGGCTGGGGTCACTAGGTAACGGGCTGGACTTGGCTGGGGTCACTAGGTAACGGGCTGGACTTGGCTGGGGTCACTAGGTAACGGCCTGGACTTGTCTGGGGTCACTAGGTAACGGGCTGGACTTGTCTGGAGTCACTAGGTAACGGGCTGGACTTGGCTGGGGTCACTAGGTAAAGGGCTGGACTTGTCTGGGGTCACTAGGTGAGGCTGGACTTGTCTGGGGTCACTAGGTAACGGGCTGGACTTGTCTGGGGTCACTAGGTGAGGGGCTGGACTTGTCTGGGGTCACTAGGTGAGGGGCTGGACTTGTCTGGGGTCACTAGGTAA
>CAEFZX010028039.1:0-21648 GCA_903066825.1 Alfaro cultratus | reverse complement strand
AATATTGTTTATCTGGAATGAATTTTAGATCTTTGAGTCCATCTCATGAAAAATGGGAGCAAAAACAAAAGTGTTGCATTTATATTTTTGTTGAGTGTACATCAGGAGTCCTGGCATTAATTTCTTTCCAGCGGTGTCTTTACAGTGGATGTTGTCCTTTCCAAGGCATCTTTTTTCTAACGGGTTGAGTGATGTGTTGGAGGTATTAATGTGCTCACTTAAAACTTGAAACGTATTGTCCAAAACCAAAATAAGAGTTTACATAGTCAATAATTCTCTGCAGCCCTTGAAATGATGCAGGTAGAGAGGTAGGAGCCGATGTTAAGATGGCTGTTGGTTTTGGTTAATTTCTATAATACAACAGACTCTTTTCCTATTGATTGTCTCTTGTAGGTTGCTACAAGTGGCCAGAGTACATAAGACATGTTTGAGAAGTTTAGGTTTTAGAAGCCAAGCAAAGGGGAAGAATTATGGGTTTAAGCAACACTGATGAGACTTAAAACTGTAAGAATTGTTTCTTTGGGTTATTTGATTCTTTTCCCAGGGTGAAGCTCTGTTAAATAAATTTTTAAAAAAAGATGATTGTGTGTTTGGTCTGCGTTGTGCACAGTATAAGGGCTGTAAGAAGTGATGCAATGCAGGTTTGTTATCTAAATTTAGGTTATCTCTAGTTAAGCAACTTGTCAGTGGCAGATTATTTAAAATAGTTTGATTTACAGAATATTTCAATTATATTTGAAAACAAGTAAAAGCAGTTTTTCAAGTGCACCATTCTTAATTTCAGAAAACATAAAAATATTTAATTACAGGATTGGTTTAGGCCAGTATCCATTGTGTACTTATTGTACATATTTGATGTGCTGACTTTAGATTAGTCTGCTTTAACTTTGGATGCTCTTCTTTTAGAAAAATCTACAAATAAATCTTAAATATAAATTTTTTCTGTAATGGCTGTCATGAAGTTTTTAAGGAAGCGGTCTCTAGCTGCGTTTCTTTGGACCAAAAAAACATGCTAATTTTGAAAAAGCTAAAAGGTTTTTGTACTAGGATGAGACGGTTTTGCAGCTGTATTAAAATATGTGTGTACCGCAAAACTGCAATGGAAACACTTTCTTTTCGCATCACACGAACAACACCAGTTTATGTACAGCAGCGATGTGGTTATTTGAAGGCACTGTCCTCTTTAGATGCCACCACAGCTCTCACAGCATTGCATAGTTCATAAAAAGTTGAGTTTATCATTCCAAAATGTTGAATACATACATCCTCTGTAAAAATCACAGATTACTTCCCCAAAACGAAAAAGGTACAAAACCTGAACTCCCTGGCAAACCACAAAACAGGAGAGAATCGTTAACAAAAACGGCAGCGAACCCCTACCAGCTTCCACTGTGAATAGAAACATCCTACTTTAGTTAAACACTTGATGCTTCACAATATACTCACAGCAAGATCATTGAAGTCCCCACAAACAGGCAGCAGACAGACAAGATCACTTCAGATCAAGGCCCAGGGAAATGAAGCTCTTTATGGGGTGGCTGATGAGCTCCAACACATTTCACCTGTGGCAGGAAGGCAGAACTGAAACACAAAGAGAGAGAGAGTGCTCTCTCATGAAGAGAGCCCCTAGAGGTCAGTGTCCGTAACACCTGGGACTTTCCGGTCATGGACTCCTGTATTAAACTCCTAACAAGAACCTTCTGGAAAAGAGTAAGGGCCATCATTTGGCTACATACCTAAATGAACCTATAACTCTGAATTTCCCTACTGACAGTATGAGGTTTTATCTGACATTAGCTGTTGAGGTTCTAATACATCCTAATTTGATTGAATTTTCCAGATTCATTTATGCTGTATATTTGTAGTTGAGTTGTCCTGCAGTGCCCCTGAATCAGCTTGCCTTAAGAATTCTGCTGGATACGATACATTATAACAGGGAATGTCTGTGTACTGGCGCCCTTGCCCAGACCAATCATCCTGGCACTGCGATAGCCTCCCTCTGTAATCTGTAGGCCAGCCATTCTTATATGGCAGAGATTGATTCTGCTTACAAAGGAATCACTGCAGCTATAGTGAGTTTGGCCTCTAACTTTCAGAGTTACAGTGTGTGGTCAGCTGACTCCCATGAAGCCCATTACTCTTCTGTACAGAGTCTACACAACCACCCCGACCCCCAAGCACTGAGCCTGGCAGCATCTTTATCCCTTTTTTGTGCAAGTTTGCACAATCTGGGCAAACAAGTTGACTTTTTCTCTTCTGCTAGGCAATTAGAAGTTCTTTGATTCACCTCCACCTGCTTTTAAAGGCATCGTTGTTCTGATGACCAGCCGGCTAGAAGACCAGCTATGACTCAGAGTTCCTCAGAATGAGAAGCATCGTTAGAGGAGAGAGAATCAGTATATAAGTCAGCCTGCTGAGATCAGAGGGACGTTACCTCCGTGTGTGTTTTAAGAGCGTCGCCTCCTCCTGTTGCCTCTTGCGGCCCTGCCGTGACTTGGCTCCGTTTGAGTCTGCCGCGGTCAGCGTAGAGCTGCTCATTAATCTTAGCAGCAACTCTGTCCCACTTCTCTCCATAATCTTCCCTTCTCCTAATTTCCCTTATCGGTCACACTGACTTTCTTTTTGTTTGTGTTTGGAAGGCTTACTCCAGGCTGTTAGCCAGGGGGTGCAGACAGGGAGCAGAACGGACTGCGGCACCTCACCCCTCATCCCCCCCATCCGTCATGAAACCAGGGGTGGTTTATCATGCCAGGTTTTAGGTTGTTTTTGTTTTTTTTCATCCTGTTCCTGCCAGCAAGTGCTCATTCATTTGCAGGCGATAGATAGTGCTGAGAGTACTGATGGGGAAGCTAATGCTTTTAAGTCCAAGATTACACCACATTTAATAACGATGTTACTTATTGCTGCTGGCTCTGCAAACTGTCATTTGTCATGCATTCCCCTCTTGTGTTCTACCGGCGTTTTCCTTCCTCTTTGCTCATTTTATTCCATTTTAGTCTAATCTGTTCCCTGCAACCTAAATTGCCATGTTGCTGCGGTAAACATCAACGAGGCAGGTCCATCAGCACCCCGACGTCTTTGAAACCATCAGCTGCTGCCAGGAGGCGCCTGCGGGGCAGTCACAGACGGCCTGTTAAAGTCTCAATCTTCTCCTATGTGTTTCCATGAGGGGAGTTTTGGGTAAAACCTGCGTTGTGCCGTTTCTAAAGCCGACCTCATCAAAGATACCAGGATGAATAAACTGTTCAAAGAAACACTGTGGCAAACGCGGTACTATATGCTGCCGAGGGTTTTAGCTTTTGTTAAGCTGCTGACAAATTCAATTGTGATCTTTTCTGATTCATCAGATCTTGACAGCTTCAAAACACAGTCGGTGAGGAGTGCAGTGAACGTCCGTGAGGGCCAAGGAGTGGTTCTTTTATGTGGAGCTCCCCCACATTCTGGAGGTAAGCGCTGCCACATCAAGCTGCTGTTGTTTGTGTACTCTTGTTTTGATTGTAGAAATACCCAAAGGACTTTTCCTGTTTTACTTTGACATTTGAGGAAAAAAAAAATATCAGTTTTTATTTTATTATGTATGGGGCAGCAGGAGATTTTTACCTTGTGCAATAATTAAACAGTTTGACAGCATTTACATTTATGCAAATATTATACAGTATAGTCTTAAAGCTGGTATGAACCCCTTGCATGTTATTGTTTACAACCAGAAAATTTGCGCATGCCAGAGGACAGAAAGAACAAGTCCAAATAAAACCCTTAATTTAGTGTTATGTGCAACAGCAAATGGAAATATAACGCAGAAAAACCATTGGAGAATAATTCAGACACTTGTATTTTTCTTTTTTCTTGCCATGCTATACAAAGACACGTTGCCATGGCAGCTGACAACAACAGCACTATGTGTTTCAATATTCACCATCAAAAAACACTCAAACATTTCCTACACAAATTTGTTGACTTTGCAACTATTAGTTACTTCAACTATCACTATGGCGGTGCTTCCTCTGATGACTTCATTTCTTCTAGATGAAACATTCTTCTAGATGTTTAATCTAGAAAACATTCTAGAACATTTAGACACTTGTCTAAATGTTTAAATGCATTTAAACATCTGTCTAAATGCATCTTTCTAATGGATATTTTGGCTTTAATGAAATACAAATCTCATTATAATCAGTTTATTGTCTCATTATTGTCACGATGTTCTGAACTTTCCGAACTCACATGCAAAAACTCTCTCAGGAGATTAGATTTATTTACAGTAAAAACATGAATGTGCAAACGAAGAAGTATGCTGGCGTGTCTGGTCAGGGATCGGGCTGGAGCTGGGCCGGGTATGTCAGTGATCTGGAGGTGGAATGACAGGTGAGAATTGGGGAACGAGATAAATGGCTGTAAAAGATAGGTCTTACACGTAGGAGCACGGCGGTCAGTCCGGGAATGTTATGGTGGACCGACGTGGGCAAGTGGCAGTAAGTTTGAGATTGAACTGTAACCTCCGGGCGAGGTGGTTCCTCCGTGAAAGGCGTTGATTTGACAGCTGGTAGTCGATATAACTCACCAGGGGGGCCCAGCAGGGAGCACATAGAATCCTCAGATAGTGCTTGTAAAACTTTCACCTCGGGTCGAGTGTAAAGCCACCGGGACCTAGTAACAACTAAACAGGACACAGGACTGGTAAGAACATATAACATACGGGATCGCTTCCTAGAAAAATGTGAGCTCGATGTTACCACAAGGGTGAAAACACTCTGGCGAGGAAGTGTCTGGGACCCGCTCCTCTTATGCTCCCGCTGATGATCCACAGGTGTGCCAAAACACACCTGTGGAGAAAACTGCGCCAGCCGAGCTGATGGACGCCACCTAGAGAGGAACCAAAGGGGTGCCGAAGCTGCAGATCCTAACAATTATAACAAGGAACTTTCTGGTTATTTCAAGATATTACTCCTGAATTTATTTCCTTGCTTTTGCAGTTAGTTTGATAATTAAAATGGCAATAAAATATTGTTACAAAGTCAATATTTAGGATGCTCTATTTTTATATCAGCACTAGGATTATACTGTATAATATTTGCGTAAATGCCCTGGAACTGTTGAATTATAACACAAGATAATAACAAGAAAGTTTGTTGTTATAATGAGATTTTCTCTTGAATTTATTTCTTAGCTCTGGCAGCTCAGCACTTCCATATCAAACATGGAATAAACAGCCAGAATATCTCATAATAGCTTTTAAATAAACATACTAATTCAGCCTATCATTGTACGTCTTGGGATGTACATGGCAAAGCAAACATAAACATGTATCCATTCATTTGTAAGGTAATCTGCTCTAGCAGCAAAACACTAATACTTTTCATACCCTGTTTTATTTTTATGAACAGAAAAACTTATAAAGGAGGGGAAAGTGTGGAAGACAATTTTTTTGACAGCTGGCCATCAATGCATAGCAGTAGGTGTGGGAGGGGCAGAGCTGTATTACTTTATGATCCATGCTGGTCACTCTGGAACTTTCTCAGGCACCATTAAACAGACTTGTAGATGTTTTGAAACCTTTGACTTTTTGGTATATCATCATATCAATACAGTATTGCTGCAAAGATTCAGATTTTACAAAGGACTAAAACTAATCACAGCTTGTATACTTTTTTATTGTTTTTTTATTCTAATTAAAGAAGGATGTTTCTCAAATTAAGCACAAAGAAGTTGTCTTGTTTACTTCCTGTGATTGTAAGGTGTGAATGTTGAAAAATGCTCTCCTGAAGCTGCAATAAACAGGCGGTTAGCTTACTGTTCCACAGAGGGTGGAAAGTAGCAAACAGGTAGCCAGGCATTGTGAAAATGTGACAAAACCACAGACAGACAAACAGCACTTCTAAAGTTAACTCATTAGCACAGCGTATTGATCTGCTTATTTGCTAGAAAACTGCTTTGTAACAAAGGAATTACATTCTGGAAAGAAAAAAAAAACATGCTGCCCACAACTACAGCCTGACACGTTCTAATTTAAGGTTTGCAGAAATGTTAATTAATGAGATTTGGGGGTAAAAATCTCATTAACGGTTTCTTTCAGTGCCTTTCAAATGCATGCATGCATTTTTGGGGGTTCTTATGTAATAGTCCAACACAAAGTTGTGCCTAACTGTAAAGTTAGAAAAAAGGATTTATGTTTTATAAAGATTTCCCATAAACCCTCTTTACTCTGATACAACTGTTTAACCATTTGATTCATAAAACAGACTTCTTAGTCAACTAACATCCTCATGGAAACCAAAGAACATCTCACAGATTACTATTCAAACCATCGTCCTCTGACTACCGCATAATGGTTGCCATACCAACACATATCAAGACATTGTGGCCAACCTAAGCTTGTAGGACAAGGACAGAATTAACTGAAAAAGTAAAGAATCAACTCTAGTAACTTGGTAAAAAAAACGCCCACTGGTTCTACGGTTTGGTTCGTACAGAGAGTCTGAATTATTAGCTATTGAGAAGCAAACACTTGCTGGAGGCATGGAAGGAGAAAACAATTGGATCTGCTTTGACCCATTTGCTAACATTTGGCCGTGATGTATGGCAATGCTCCAGCTCAAATGTGAAGGAAGCTATGCTACAAAGTTTACTGGCAACTGCGAGTGCTGTAAAGAGAGAAATCACATCTTTGACAGGAATAAAATGTCTTAAACATTCCTCTTGTTCCGACTTTAATTGCTCATTATTTTGAAGCGTGGCCAACATAGACTGAACAGCTTTGTTCACTTCTTCCACTGCCATTGCTAACCAACAATTCTAAAACAGAGCAAAAAAATCTATGTCATTGTTCACAACTTCTTCTTCTGTTTGCTGATTGACCAGCATGAAATTCATCAGAAACTGTTCTCAATAGGAGAAATTCCAGACGATGCACTGAATAGAGAATAGAGTGGAATTGAATAGAAAGGCAATGGACAAGCCACAACGGTAAAGGATCCAAAGATATAAGATTTTCTATTAGTCGCTCATGTTAAAAATCTGGCATTTATTAAAGCAGTCATTAAAATAAAGTCATTAATCTTGGATGGAAAGCAGCAAATATGCGTAACAGAATTCAGTGGTCAGATGAGACAATGAAACTTTTTGGGCCTTGTTGTGATGAGAGCATGATTTTTTTTTTTTTAGTGAGAACAAAGATGCTAGTCAAAGTTAATGGGAAGATTGATGGAGCTGATTGGAGGACAATCGTGGAAGAATACAAAAGACTTGAGACTGGAGCAGAGCTTCAGTTCCCAACAGGACTACAACCCTAAGCATAGACGAGCGCTGCAGGGGAAGTGTTTATATAAGCAGGGTTCCACCAGGATATTATAAGCCTGAGGGGCACCAGGCTTTACTTGCCCCCCACCAGGCTAAGTGTTGTTTATTTTAAATAGGATCTTTACTGTCACCAGAGACAGTAAAGACGGATTAAGCTAGGTTCATAGCAGACAAATTGAACTGGGTGTGAGGGAGTGCTCACCAATTGGGTTGTCTCTTCACCTGCTTGTTGACCTTCCAAGTTATGCCCACAGAAACACGGTGGGCAGTTGAAGGACTGACCTAGCGCCAGTATCACACTGGGCTTAACAGGTTTTCCTGCAGGTAAACCTTTCAAGTAGCACATTTCAAAATCATGTGATACTTTATGTTGGTACATTGCATAGAATCAACATAAAATCTCACATTTTTGTGAGTTTAACAAGACAAAATGTAAATTAGGTCATTACCAATCATTTGCAAGACACTGCAAATGAGCACAGAGCTCTTAGTTGTAGACCTACTGTACATGGGGAAACATTTCAGAGAAGATGCCATCCATGTGACTGTATTCTATAAATGAGAGGCTACAAATAAAAGATTAAGTTGCACCCTCTCTCCCCCACAGCTACCCATATCTACTGAAAACCGAGGACAGCCACAATGGCTGCTGCCTAACTTGTCAACCTCTTGATACAATAGCTTGCACACTGGAACAACCAATTTCTCTCACAAGAGAACAGTTTGTCGCAGTGCATTGTACAGCTGGTCTTTGGGATAATAGGTCAGAGTACTCTGTGTGAAATACAGTTTGACAGCTTCCCTCTCTGACACGGGCTTATGCGCGACAGGGTGCTGTAACTGTAGTTCTTTTGTGTTTTACCACATTCTCAAAAAGTGACTGAAAGTAAGGCAGTCTCCCTCTGTCACTTCTCTCTCTCTCCCTCCCTCTCTCCTCTTAATCCTTTTTTCCCCTTTCCTCTCTTAAATTTGAAAGCGTCAACGTGCCTCATAACCTTGCACTCCACTGAACTGTATTAGACACCTACAACACAAGACGTTTCTTTGGCTTCTCATTATGCTTGATTGACTCTGAATTGTGGGAAAAGCTTTCTCGTTTTGCCAGCCCATGCAATATCGCACCGCACCAGATGTGAAAAATGAAACGCAATAGAGAAGTAATTGCTATTGTACTGCTTCTGTAGTCCGACAGTTTTTTGTTTACTTACTTAAAAGAGCCTCTTTGCACTTTTTCTGCACAAAGGCATTCGTGTTGTATTTCAGTCGTTGCTTGACAAAGAATCGCTGTGTGGCGTTCCATCGCCGCTCATTACAGAAGGCTGGTTCAGAAGGGGGTTATGCTGACTCTGAGCTATGTGGCTCTCCTGCTTGCCTAATCAGAAAGAAGCTTTGTATCTGCATCGCTGCGCTCAGCACGGACACTTCAGTAGGTCAAAAGCCAAGTGTCTCCCCCTGCCTTCGGGTTGGTGTTGGACATGATGGACAGTTGTTGCGTACACCTATTTGGCTCAGATGCCGCCCCTGAAGTGAAAGATTGCGTGATGCGCCTCCATTTATGGACAATGACAACGTAATTCTTCTGACAGGTCTTTCCTCTTTTTCAAGGTGGGCTCTGTCGCCTGTGAAAAGAAGTGATAGCATGTTCTTGTACATGTATGCCAATCCATTGATCTCTCAATCCATTTGTTCATTCATGATGCCCTTAAACCTAGTCGCTCGGGGACCCGGAGAATGGAGGTCATGTGTCAGGGGAGGGCCACTGACGCGCTGTAATCCAGTTTGTTTCGCTCTCTTTCCTCCGTTCTCCTGCTTTTTTCTTCTGCACTGATAGTTATTGCATTCTTGGTATCTCCTTCAAAGGAAATCTGAAAAAGGGAATGGAAATAATGTGATATGCTAACATAAGGCCAAAGAGGAGTTTTGATTCAGTTATTCCATCTGTGTGGACAAACACTGAACTAAACTGTTTTTGTCTGTGCTCAGAGCTGACATTTGCGTGGATCTTCAATGAATACTCGTACTCCGTCCAACAAGACAGCCGAAGATTCATCTCCCAAGAGACCGGGAGCCTGTATATAGCCAAAGTGGAGCCCTCAGATGTGGGCAACTACACTTGTGTGGTGAACAACACAGTCACAAAGCAGAAAGTTCTCAGTTCCCCAACACCACTAGTCCTCAGGAGTGACGGTAAAAACAATAACACATTTTCTCAGATGTGTCTATTTTTTGGCTTTCATTTGTCATACATTCACTATTGCTGCAATTTTCTTTTCCCTTATTTTTAACAAACAAGATATTAAAACTGTCAATTGCTGCTTTTCCATTGACCATGTAATTGTCCAAATTGGAATTTCAAAAATAAATCTGCTTAATGGAAACAAGTCAATTTTGGAGAAAGCTCAAGTTTTTTGATAAAACATTTTTGCACTTTGAGACAGTTTTTTGGCTGTACACACTTAGTGTGTTTCACAAATCTGCGATGGAAATATTTTTTCACATTACACGAGTCATTTGATCAACAACAATAGTTACTACTGGCAGAAAAGATGAAGAAGATGAAGCGGTAGGAGAATGATGGCATGTGTTTTGATGACTTATGAACAAACTTATTCATGTGTGATTTTAATTGCTTCTCATCTAATGGTAACGCCGCAATTCCAAAATTGTGTTTTTTCGACATTAGTGAAATATAAACAGAATTATGTCCACTTTTATAATGGAAACACAGCTATTGTTTTATTAGGAGAAATTAAAATTTAGACATCATAGTGATGTCTAAATTTTACTACGTAAACTCCAGCCTATAAGTGTCATGTTTGCAATGAGCAGTTCAATCCAAACAATCCAATAGTTTTTTTTACATGGGCATGGTAAATAGAAACAAGATGTTGTGAAGCACCAGTGATCTTCCAGTGTGAAACACAAACTTGGAACAAAACATATAATCATTTCTGTTATAAAATTAAAGCAGTCAAAAATTCATTTCATTTGTATTTTTAAATGAAATGAATTTTACACAAACTGCTCCATGGTAAAATTTAAGACATTTGTTTTTAGATTTCAGATTTTTTAGAACAGTAGAAATCCACTGTGGCTCTCTGACAATTATGATACTATTGTTTTACAGGAAAACAATTCCATTCCAGGCGAGATTTGTTTTAGGATTGGATAGGATTGTTAATCCCTCAATTACATCTGGCCCTTTAGCCTTTGTTAAACTTTGTGAGGCTTTCTCTAAGTTTTTCACCGAAAAAGTTGTAGCTCTTAGAGGCTCGAATACCCTGATAGATTTAGATTCCCATGAAATGCCACAATGCACAGCTACTCTGGAGCATTTTCAGCCAGTTTCTTTAGATGAACTGACCTCAGTTATTAAGCATTTTCAGCCATCAAATTATCCGTTTCAATCTTATTTAGAAAACAGAATTTTCTGTTTATCTTGACCAACGCTGTTCTGGGGCCAAACCTTTGAAGTATGGCGTTCCCCAAGGCTCAATTTTAGATCCTATTTTGTTTATTTTATATTTATTGCCTCTTGGTCAGATTTTCCATAAATTTAACGTTTCTTTTTATTTCTTTCCGGATGAGATCCAGATTTATATGGCCCTTAAACTACAAAATGGTAAAAACTAATCTCTTCAGCTATTGATAGATTGTTTAGCTGAAGTCAAATCGTGGATGGAACAAAACTTTCTTCACCTCAATCAAAGTAAAACTCAAGTTATATTATTTGGTCAAAGTCTTCACACTACAAATCCAGATCTGACTCTTGGTTCATTAGCTCGGTTTTGTCAGACCTCTGCTAGGAAGGGATACTGGCCTCTGCCTGCCCATCTTTCATCAAATAGATTTTAAGACTCTTTTATTAACTTATAAAGTTTTAAATGGGTTAGCTCCCCCTTATCTTCGGGACCTTTTAAAATTTAAGTCTGTGTCCAGAACCCTATGATCAAACAATCAGCTAATACTGACAGTTTCTCAGACTCAACTTAAGAGGACAGGATATCGGGCTTTTTCTGCTGTTGCTCCTATTCTGTGGAACAATCTACCTTTCCAGATTAGATCTGCCAACAGCCTGGATCATTTTAAGTCGCTTCTAAAACTAATTTTTATTCTTTGGCATTTATTTGAAGTAGTGTTTTAACATTCTGTTTTTATCAATTTGTGTTATTGTCTTTCTTGTACATCACTTTGGTCCAGTTTTACACCTGTTTTTAAAGTGCTCTATAAGTAAATTTGACATTGACATAAAAGATGAAACAACATGCTGTGCTTGTAGCTAACAAGACAAAGCAAATTTTAAATTCTATTCAAATTGGCTTCTACTCGTTGGAAACATGTCATGGAGCTTGTGAATGAGTTAAATTTTATTTTTAAATAATCTTTTTCATGCATGGCAGACTCTTCACTAAGGAATTAGTAACCAAATTTGTAATGGGAAGTTCAGAATATATTTCTGCAATATACCACAGTAAAATAATATAGCAGGGCAAATAAATAACACACGTGTAAAAAGAGTTTGAAAAAAAATCTGTATGGCTGATGTTTATCTTCCACCACCTGCAGCATATTTAGCAATGATATACAGCCATTTATAGGCACTACAGGCTTTGATGACCTAGAAAATGAAAAATCTATGCCTGCGTCTCAGAGGATTATCCACATGTGCACCACTCCAACCAAACTGCTGAACTGACTGGTAAGCACGTAGTTTCCACACGTTATTCCTGTTAAATCACAACAGATTACTACTTATTATTAGCTTTGAGGCCTCCATAAAACAATACCCTCATTTATCACTATCCATTCTGCTTTTTAACATGAAGGCACACACAGGACACCAAAGCTGCTCTTGCTCCAGGGCACCGGGTCTGAAGCTGGTAATAGCAAAGGGCACGCTGCTATATTTGCAACAGAAGCGTGTGGCCCATCCCAGTGAAATGAATATAAATAAAGTCCTATAATAAGTTGCTTTCATAAATCTCTGCAAGTAATCTCCACCAAGCTAATATTTTCAATGATGTGTTCTCTGAATCTTTTATGACCCGCCTCTTATTTCTTCTCTCCTTTATAAGACCTTCAATGATCACTTTGCTACGTGACCATAAAGGCTATTTGTGCTAGCTGTCCCACTCTATCAGTCCTCTGTCTCTGATCCAGACACACAGGGCAATGTCTGC
This sequence comes from Alfaro cultratus, assembly GCA_903066825.1. Taxonomy (NCBI): domain Eukaryota; kingdom Metazoa; phylum Chordata; class Actinopteri; order Cyprinodontiformes; family Poeciliidae; genus Alfaro; species Alfaro cultratus. Next base: position 9,172 of record CAEFZX010028039.1, on the reverse strand, counting down.
AGTTTGTCAGTGCTATAAGAAGGCTTGTTGTCTGTTGTGCTCTCTGTTTTGTAGGTGTAATGGGTGAGTATGAGCCCAAAATAGAAGTTCATTTTCCAGATTCGGTTCCAGCTGCAAAAGAATCCGTGGTCAAACTGGAATGTTTTGCTCTGGGAAAGTAAGTCCAGCTTTCTTTAGTGTGTTAAATGAACAGTAAATTGATCTCCAACATAAATTAGAGTTATTTAAGCAAACAGCAGCATGTACTCTTTAACTGATTTGCACTATATATATATATATATATATATATATATATGAACAACTGCCAGCCTAAAAATAAAATTAAGTATGTATAAATCAAAGTTGTGTACAGAGTATGAAAAATCTGAGTATGCACACTTTGAAAAATAAATAAATAAATCACAAAACCTTGGTCTTATCTACTTTCCTTCTGCTTTGAATCACACTTTGATCACAGTGACACAGCTAAAAGCCTGGCAACTTTTGTTCCTTTTTTCTCTTTTTGCAGCCCTGTCCCAGAAATAAGCTGGAGGAGAACAAGTGGTATCCCTTTCCCCAGCAAAGTCAAAATGAAGAATTCAAATGCCGTCCTTGAAATCCCTAATTTTCAGCAGGAAGATGCGGGGATGTATGAGTGCATCGCAGAGAACCGGAGAGGCAAAAACGCTGCTCGAGGTCGGATTTCTTACCATGGTAAGATAGAAGTAAAAAAAATATTCTTCTAAGCACTCCTTTTGTTTCTCTAAATGTGGCAATATATTTTTGAAAATTTGATATGCTTTGAAAGTGCAATTAGGCTGAATGTATTTAAATCAGAATACATTTGAATAAAAATGAGGTTAGTTTTTGAATATAATTGGATTGAATTCCACTTTATGCAGTTGGACTGTAAGTTATTGAAATGATCTCTGACTTTGTTTTTACTGCAAACATATGAAACATGTACATCAATCCTGGGTGTAATGAAATTATAACACTTGTCTTGAAACAGTTTTAAACCATTTGAACCACCTTACCTGGCGCTTTGTAATCTTCTCATCATAAATTCATTAAATTAAATAAATAATTAGAAAAACCTTTGGAATGTCTCCATCCATTCTTGTGAATCCAAAATCTTTCATTATATCTTCAGACCTGAACGTAGACTTACACCCCTTTAAGTCAAATATCAAAAGTAAATTAATTTTTATTAATAACATCGTATGAGAATATGTTATGTATTTATGAGTCTGTAATCCTATAATTTTCTAAAATATCTGAATTCTCTATAGTTTAAGAATTAGTTTGTGTAGAATGATTCAGTTTAGGCCTGACTAGTCTGTAGCGTATATAAAAGTTTTTTATTCTTGTAAATTCTAAGGCGGTCCTATAGCTAAAGAAGCTCTGAAAACACTCAAGTTTTGTGTTTTCACAAATAAAACAATGGTTTAAAAAATCCCAAACTATTTTAAAAGATGAATTTACAATGTAGACTTCAGTGCTTGAAAGTCAGCTTTAGTTTTGTTAATGGCTAACAGTTAGCTAGTCCTTAAAAACCGCTTACATATTTCTTACTGCAGTAAAATACAAGAATAAAGCAATGGTTTAATAAATTTCAAACTATTAAAGAATGACTGTTCAATGTTGAGTTTACATGTTGCATAACCATTTAACTTAGTGCCTGAAAGGCAACGTTAGCTTTATTAGCGGCTAACCGCTAACAAATGCCTTGTATCTTCTTTGCTGTATCTCCATTCCTTTATTCAGCTGAGTTCCTAAAATGCTTCCACACACACAACTTAAAAGTGGTGAAAGCTTCTACAATGCTTTTACAACTGAGAGCTGTTAATGTGCTCTACAGGAAGTCCTTGTTGGTCGACTCAACACAACAGGGGGTCTTTCTTAGCTCGAAATAAAAGTCTCAAACACGGATAAAAGTGAAACTGAAAGCACACAACTTCATAGCAAGGGTTCCTTTCAATACTTCAACACTTCACCTGTCAAAGTTGTTGGATAAGACTTTGCAAAATGGACACCATATTGTTCTAAAACTGTGAGATCTAGTGGATTGATATCTCGTCACATCCTCGTTTTGATAACCATGTGCTAAAAGTGCCACTTGCAAACCTCAATGCAGTATCAGGCATTGCCAAGCCTGATACTGCTCTGGATGTGTCCTAGAGCCGTGATAATTAAAACACGTTTGAGCAGGTAATCCTCTCTCTTTTTTTTCCAAGCTAAACCTCAGTGGCTCCAGACAATAACAGACATGGCTCGGTCCATCGAGGAGAACCTCTTCTGGGAGTGTAAGGCCAACGGAAAGCCAAAACCGTCCTACAGCTGGCTGAAGAATGGCGAGCAAATGGTGACTGAGGTATGAGGTTTTGTTGCATTTTTGCTTCAGTTATACTGAGGAGATAATGCACAATTGCCAGCGTTAAAAAGATGGATAATAGTCAGCAATCTATTCCTCCACATCTGCAGAGAAGGTGCATGGCTGAGTGCATCGCCACACTCGAATGTGTGTTACGTGCTTCTCACAGTTTGCATATTTGCAGAATGGTTTCACAACTTGATGGGATAACACACAGTGTATGTATAAATTAAATGCTAAAATACTTTTATTTTTTTAATTGGGGTTGTCAATTTTTACTGTTAATTGTTTTTCTTTTACATTTTTTGCCAAGTCATGCTGAGTTTAATTGTCCTAGAGAATCACTTACTAGATCTGGGAATGATAACCCAAGTTAATCATCATCCAAATAAAAGTTTAAGAAGCTAGGATAACTTGTTCTTAGCAAAATATTCAAACATTTCAATAATTCTTACTTATTTGTTGATGTAGAAGTTGTTGAATGTGAAAACAAAAAAATTGTTACTGCATCTACCACTATGTTTTATAGACATGGCTGTCATTTTGGATTTGTGACATTTGAACCACACAATCTTTAGCTATTTCCTAGTCATTCCCTCCCTTTCTAAATAGTACATGTGTATTGGAATCCAGGGTGTGGAATATATGATGTTCTTCTTTATCATAACATGTTACTGTTGCAGTGTGGCTAGTATCTAATTTTACTTTGTTTTTAATAAAGGATCAGTCACCCATTTGGGATTAAAATTTCAGTGCTTTATATGTTCCCCCAAGTCCTTAGGCATAGTAGGGCAAGCTGTTAGTTTCATGTTCACCTTAAAGCATCCAACATGCTAAATTAGGAATTCTTTATAGTGCAGACTGCAAAGGGTGGTCTGAGTTTAGGTGATTATTGGGTTATTGCTAAGATGCTAAGAGTTACTGTTCCATTGATTCATCTGCAGACCTATGTGGATGTGGTATACATGAGCCTTGAGAACTCTAGTGCTCAGGTGTTAGAGTTTTTTGACATGTCAAGAAGTAGCCGAATGGTGTGTCTGGTAAATAATTAGCCACTTTTCCATCAACGTCTTTTTGATGATGGAAATTACAAAATTCAAAACAACATTCTCAGTTTTACAAAAAAAAAGCAAAAAAAAAATTACCCTCACTTGAGGCGGTTTTTGGCTTCCTGAATAAGAGTTGATGCGCTAAAGGGAATATGGAAACAGGTCTGCTGAAAAAGTTCTGATGTAGCGAACATTTATCTGATATAATTAAGCAGCCATTTAGAATCAATAGAATTGCATTTCTTTCTCTACATCTCCAGACAGCATGTTTCACTGCTAATACTAGCGAAGATGAATGTGCAAATAGTTTTTTTTCTTCCCAAAATACTAGTAAAGGCACTATCAGTGGCACTTCAGGGTTTCCGTCAGTATATCATAAGCCTGGTGAACCACCAAGCTTTTCTTGCTCCCCCCACCTGGCTAAGTGAATTTAAAATAGTTTTTTATACACCAGTAACAGTAAAGGCAGATTAAGCTAGTTTTATAGTTGACGCATTGAATTGAGTGCGAGGGGATTGTGCCGTTCCCCCATCTGCCTGTTGGCTTTTGAAATTACGGTGCTTGCCCAAATTTTAAAACTTTTAATAATTATTTACACAAAAACACAGAGGACTGCTCTAGAGCGCCCTCCACTGGGCTTAGCAGATTTTTTTAGAGGAAACCCTGCACATGTAGCAGTTTGAGAACCATGGCTCTAGTACAGGGGTGGGCACTCCTGGTGCGCAATGTCTCTCTGGTCCAACACACCTGAATCCAATACCTGAATCACCTCCCAAGTGCAGTCAGGTTCTCCAGAGTCCTGCTAATGACCTCATTATTTGACTCAGGTGTGTTAAAGTAGAGATACATCTAAAAGTTGCAGTAGACCGGCACTCGAGGACCAGGAATGCCCACCCCTGTTCTAGTACATACAGACATACATATCAGAATGGTAGTTGTCTTGATTGCACAAGAAATCATATCAACATGTCAGTCGCTTTAATAGCTCACCCTTTAGCTTGACAGAGCTCTTACTTAGCGGCTGGATAATGGAAGGAAAATGAAGGCAAATGTACAAACGCTGCCCTGGGAAGAGAAAATGACCAGTTCAAACTCATTTCAAAGAGATGTAAATGTATAGAACCTGTACATATATGTGTATTTTGAAGTTTCTAATAAGCTTACAGCTAATTTAGCGTGGTATATCGACTGTCATATTGTGAGAGTATAATTAAAGAAGTCTTGTTCATCTCCCCCCTGCAGCAGTCTGGATCTCACAGCAGCTTATTTGGTTAAAATCACTCGTTGGTTGGAAACGCCATCGCAGCATTTCCAGTCGAATGTTTTACAGAAAACAAATGACATTTTAATAGACTGTGTGTGCTCTTGCCGGCAATTCCTAATTTCTGCGTCTCATATTTGAATTCACAGTTTTAGCCACTTGCGTCCTCGTCTCTTCCACTCCGAATACGCGGAGACACTAGGATTTTGTTTTGTGATATTTTTCCTCCTCTGCTGTCCTTCTCTCTTCACGGATGCGTGAATAATTGCCTGCTGTGCCTTTTGGACGTAAGAAAGGCACAGCGTATCTCTAGCCTTTGCAAGAAATATGCAGAATTATTTCTCTTTTTGCTCCGCAGGCACGGGTACAAATCGAAAACGGAGCCCTCTCCATAACCGCGTTAAACCTATCAGATTCCGGGATGTATCAGTGTGTGGCCGAAAACAAACATGGCAGTATTTATTCCAGTGCCCAGCTAATGGTGTTAGGTAAGATTGCTTCCCTTCTCCTGCTCTCGTTCTGCTTATCTTTCAGTGCATCCGATCATCTGCTTAGATAAGGAAAGCAGCCTCGCTGTATAATGTTCCTGAGAAATCAGTCTGCGCCCTCATTTGATGTCACCGTGGGGCTCTGCCGGGCGAAAGTATAAATCTGATAGAGTGTCTCATTTTACTTCCAGTCGTTTCGTCCATTGATTGGGGATACTACGAAGGCGATGCCTCGTGGCGTTGTGCCTGCTGTCTCATGTAGACCCTGTATCGATTTATTTGCAAAGCTTTGATGACTGGCTCCATGAGAAATTCAATTCTCTCTCTTGGTAACGCGATGAACACTTGATGGAACTAATGAGGGCCCGCTTCAATGTGATGATGAGAATAGGCTGCAGGATGAATTTATGATAAACAATTTGATGTTTATCTCTGCAGCTGAAGAATGTTATGGAGCAGTTTTGTAATAAAGTTTAATTAAAACCCTAAATTTTGAAAATGTCATCTGCATTTAAAACCAGATATTTTCATATACAAACATAAAGACTTTAATATTTACCCTAACATGATTTGTCTGGATTGTTTCAGTATTGTGAATATTTATTATTCCTGATGACTCATTGATTTATTGATCTGTATATTGAAATAATCATTAACAAATTTACAAATCAATTGGTTGTTGACGGGAGTACTCAGTCTAAAAATTATTTGCTGAATTAGCTATGTAGTCAAAGCAATAATGAAACCAAAACTTTACAAAAAAGATAAACATTTTGCAATTAAGATGAAAAAACCTTCTACAGAGCTGCAATTTAAATATTTGATTCATTTGCAAAGCTGGAAAAATACTTTAGAACCAAATGCATTGAGGTTTGCAGCTGCAACATCACAAAATGTGTGAAAACTTCAACCGGCATGAATATGTGTTACACAAACACTCGTGTTTTCTCCTATATTTTTCCCAGCCTCACACCATCTTTCTGCTCCTTTACGTGCAGCTTCAGCTCCCAGTTTCTCCAGAAGTCCATTAAAGGCCTTGCTAAAAGCTCGCTCAGGCAGCGAAGTCACTCTGGAATGCAAGCCTCAGGCCTCGCCCCCAGCAATTAGCTTGTGGAAGAAGGGGAACGAGATTCTGCAGAGAACCGAAAGGTAGGATGAGAGTCCAAACGCACATTTCCAGCAGCTCTCATTCACATTCACCGCAGGCCGGCTCACTTCAACGGCGTGTTTGGCATTTGTGCTCCTGCATAAAAGAGGAGACTAATGAGGGGAAAGAGAGTGGGGGAAAATTCAAACAAATGGTAGTTAATATACTGCTTGCTCCTTCATATGGAAATTGCTGGATATGAGATATGAAGATGCCAGGTGCTTGTATCCAACACTACATGTGTTAAATAATTAGGACAATAAAACGAGAAAGTAGTGAAGAATGCAAAGTTATTTTTTGTCTTTGGAAAGCAAAAGATATTTAAGCATGCACCTGCAATTATCTCCTTCATGAGTTGTTTTAAAGCACTGTTGGAATGCGATTGATGAAACTAACGAGGCTGCAGAGATGAAAGCTTGCAGTCGATAGGGGGTGGGGGGCTCACAAGGCTGGAAATCTCTGCATCTTGACTAGCAAGCAACATCAAACAGCAACTTCAGCTGCATAAAGCAGGCGCTTCGTTTATTTTCCTTGCTCGTCTCTCTGTGCATTGTTGGACTATACAGGAATTTACAGAAAGCAACAAAAAAAAGAGACAAATCACAGGTTTGCAAAATCAGAGATGCATCGTCAGATCAATCCGTCCGCGGACGTTCAGATAACTAGGAGAAGAAAAGCACATTCGGCAGTTAAACCAGCGACCGCACCGGCTTGAAAACAACTCTGGCTCGCTCATTTTAAAGGAGTTCTGAGACTGAAGAACAATGCGAGCAAAGAACCACATCCACACAGGAAGGCCAGGCCATGTCTGTAGCTGGAGATAATTGGTACACTGTAAAAAAAAATCGGAACAATTTACAGTGAAAGAAATTCTAAAATACCAACAGCATTATATTACTGTAGAAAGTACATGGAATTGCCATAACTCAAGAAACATAAATTTGGTGTAATTTTTACAGTTTTAAAATGTAGAAAACACTGAAATTTATTGTAAAAATCTTAGAAATTGTAAGGTTTATAGAAAAATACCATAATATTGCCAGCAGTTAATCTGCTAACCAGCAGGCGCTAATGAATGGTTCTCCAATCTACTGTACAGGTGTTCTAACTCATTTCTGCTAATCCTCACTGCTATGATTTTTACTGACTTATTTCGTGAACAAGCTTATTCACATGATTTTAATTTCGTATTTATTGGAAATGCAGCAGCAGAAAATAGGTAAAATTCTGTTCACATTTGTAATGGAAATGACGTAGAAGTTGGATTAAATGCAACATGACCGTTCAGACTAAAGGCGATTTTAAAACTTTTAAATCGGTTACATATCTAATTTACTACCACATATGGAAGTGTGGAAGTGGTTCAAATTGGATTTTTGGGAGGTGAAAAGAGCAAAAATATTGACTGTTATCTGAAACTAGCCTTGGTCAAATCGGATAGAAAGCCTCTGGTTACATACATGTTCAAGATTTGCATAAAATTCACATTCATGGAGTGACTTCTCAAGACATCTAGTTGGTTTGGATTCTATTTAGGGACATAAAAAAAGCAGGTTACAAATGCACATGTTTTTTAAAAAACATTGTGAAAAACCATGTGTTGGTTTCCATTAAACTTCACAGTCATGCACTACTTTCTTTGTGTTGTTCCAGAGCGTGAAGTCCCAGTAAAACTCATTCAATTATGAGGTTGGAACTTGGATCAAATGTGAAACTTTCAATAGTTATGAACACTTTTGTAGGTGAAAAGTAGGATTTGCTTTTATTTTGTGTGATTTATGCATGTTTTCTTTCGCAGGATTTCCACTTCCCCTGACATTACTATGTCTAACTTGCAGATTTTGGTCTAGACTGGTATATTTGTGAACATGTTTTAATTTCATACTGTGTCAAAAGTTTCTCTGACCTGAGCAGCGTGAAATCTCAAAACACATTTATTTATTCATTATTATATTTAAGAATGTAAGAATGCTGTTTGTGAAGTGTATTTTTTACCTTATAATAGGTCCCATAGTTCAGCTTTTCACCCACCTTTAAAAGTTTAATTTTCCTTGAAAAGCTTTGAAGTACAATCTAGGTCAAAGTGCTGTATAATCATCGTTTTATTCTATTTTCTTTTTCACAATTTTGACAGAAATGTGGTAAAAGAGACACCATGGATGGCTCTCGATTTTAACTAAAAACAGTGTAAATGTCATTAATTCCGAACAAATTAATGTGCGTAATTCGCTTAATACAAAGAAAATGTGCACTCTTAACCTTGTTTAAATCAGTAAAAGACCATTTCTTCCTCCCACAGGATCACTCTGCTGCCAAATGGAACTTTAAAAATTGCTAACGTAACCAAACGGGATGCAGCTAGCTACACGTGCATCGCCAAAAACCAGTTCGGAACAGCAAGCGCAACTGGGAAGCTCCTCATCACCGGTATGACCTTCTCCTTTAACGGCATGTACTCACTCTCCAGTTAAAACACAGTTTTTCAAAAAATAAAAAAGCTGTTAATAAGATAAATTAAATATGTTTGATTTTCACCTGGTGGATTGCATCAGACATAAACGACTGAAGACGCTGGCTTGTGTTAATTCTGTGGGTGTAAAGTCAGAAGTCACAGACGTTTTGACGTTTACAAGACAACCAGTGTGTGTTCACTCAAATTTAAAAGTTCAAGCAGCTCAGATCAAACTGGCATTGACTTAAAGGTCCCAGTGTGTAGTGACATTTGGCAAGATAAGCCTCTCACTGCAATAAAACTCAATGTCTCAATAACTCAATACTAAATGGGAAAAGTATTATATACAGTACAGACCAAAAGTTTGGACACACCTGGTCATTCAAATGGTTTTCTTTATTTTCATGACTATGAAAATTGTA
>CAEFZX010028038.1:0-22754 GCA_903066825.1 Alfaro cultratus | reverse complement strand
TTGATCAAATCCAAAAAATTATGTTTAAAAAGGAGTTTAGGGTCTCTAGTGATATTTATCCCAAGATACTCGAAATGTAATTAAACACTTTCTGGCTTAATTAATACAGTTAAGATGGAAAAAGAGGAATTTGGGAAATAATGAAACAGATTTTATGAGGTTCTGAATGTTCCAGTGAATGTTTCCACCCAGGAAACTGAATGTTTGGGCGACTTGATTAAAACCAGGAAGGACGGATTCCTGCAGATTACATGTTTCTGTTACTCTGCTAATGATGGATATTCATTTAGTTTTCCCCAGACGTGAGGGGCCGTGGCCCCCTGGGCCCCAGCCTTAGTGCCCTGTCGTTTTAAGGACGGGTTTGGACTCCATGTTGAACACAAGGAATAAAATCCTCATTAGTATCTATGGAACTCAGCTGCTGGTTTCTCTCCTTAACTTTAGAGATTTTACTTCCAAGTTTTGGATTTTTTTGCCTCCATTAAATTAATAAGATCATGTTGTTACACATTGACCTTTATTTAGAAAAATCTCTAATTTTCCTTAATTTCTTACCATAAACTATTTCTTGCGTCCTATAAAATGAAGTAAAAACAAATATGGACATAATAATCAGATGAGGCAGAGCGGACCGCGCTTCAGTCCCGATGAAGGAAGGGAAAACATCAGGAACGCTGATGGACTCTTCAGTCCTGAGTGGCGGTGTAGCAGCGGTGTTGGTCCTGGATCAGAACTCGGGTCCAGTTCTTAACCACATCTGGACCCGATGGACCAACAGAATCGCTGTGTTTAACAAGAAAAGAAAATCACAAGAATCCAGATTTACTGCAACTCAGAATCAGTAAAAAAAATAAAACACATTCGCTGCCTGTTGGCCTCCATTTTGTAACAATGCAGGATGCCGTGACGTTGCCATGGAGACAGCACTGGAACGTAATCAGAAAGGACCATAACAAACGGAAACCAGAGAAATGAAAGCGATTAATTCAGATCAGTCTTGGTTGAATGAAATATTTTGAACTCATTGACGGAGCTGGACACCAGGACAACCTGTCAGCAGACAGGGGGCGCTGTCTCTGACCTCTGCTGCAGGACATTAGCATGTTCCTGTGGGTCCTGGTGGTCAGGCAGGTCGGTCTGCTGCAGCGCCTCCTGGTGGCTCCTCCTCCCTGGTTCCAGGCTCTATTTTCAGGCTGCATGCAGCTTCTTATGGACACGCTGGGCCTGACGGGGCGTAACCATGGCTACCAGAGAGCCGGAGCGGTCGGCTGGTCCACAGCGCAGCAGAAAGCTGCAGATATGCAAAACACTGCAGTCTATCAGGACGCCGTTGGACACACAGCTGTCCTGATGCTTTTGTCACATGGGCCAAAACTGTCAGGTCAAAGGTCACGGAGCCCAAAACATGCAATGTAAGAAAAACTCAATGCAATAGTTGAATTGAACAGATAGTCAGATATTTATGTGTGAACTATTGCAGAGCCAAAACTGCAGGTTTCTCTATTAAAATATATCTGCAAATTTTTATGAAAGAAATAGAAAAAGCGTCAGCCAGTTTGGAAAACCAGGATGGAAGTAACCACATGTTGGGAGGAGGGCAGGGGGTAACAATGTGGGGTAAGAGAGCCTTCAGCTGCTGGTTCTGCTGGCTGGACTTCATTGCTTTAACTGCAATAATGAAGAATAATAACATATTTCAGTTAACATCTGATTGTTTGAGCCACTGAAGGGGTCAAAGGTTATATCCAGCCAGGAGACACCCCACAGTCTGCTGGCTTTGAAGCAACTTACTCTTCAGTGAATGATGGAGATACAGAGAGTCCAGTGGAGACAAGGTCAAAGTTCAGCTACATGACCGAGTCCATCAGGGTTCAGTAGAGTTCATACCAAAGTCCCAAGCAGGAACCTTTGTATTCGCATGTTTCTGCTACACCAGTGTTTCTCAGGCTGAGGACCACCAGTGGTCCAGGGACCACGGTTTGAGAAACCCTGTGGTCCGCCCATAAATCATCCTCTAACAGCAGCCATGGATCGGCTCCTCTCAATTCATTTCTGCTCCTGAACTGACTGTGGATAAGACTGCTAAAAGAACTTGGCCAATCCAAAGCTACTCTAGCATAAAATAGCATCTAAATGCTGAACATGTAGCAGCTGACGCTAATGTTAGCGTCCACAGTCCAGATTTCTAAAGAAGCTTCATGAATGATCAGAGAAACTCTGGAAAGACGAATGGATAGAAAAACACTTAACAGATTACAACCTAACAAATTAAAAACTATAAATATTTTTGTTACTGACTGATATTTATTCAATAATTTAGCAGCATAAAGGTTTTTGAATTATAAATGTAGCTGATTTTGTCAATTGAAATGTGATTAATTAATTACAGATCCTGAGATTAACTTTTTAAGTCCCACCACTAATATTTTAAGGTCTCTGTTTGGTATTTCTGGATTATAAATAAAATCCATACTAATTATTAAAGGAGGCTGTAGGAGCTGCTGTGACTCCTCCAGTGACCTGGTACGTTGCCAACATGTGGGATGTTCTACCTGATTCTCTGAAGTGGATCTCAGAACCAGAACAGATGATTAACTGTCAAGATGTAAGGCTTTCTTATCAGTCAATATTGATAATTATTGACTACCATATTTTCCAGACTACAGAGCTCACCTTACTATAAGCTGCATCTACAAAGTTTCTTAAAAAACTGGAAACGTACATATAAAAGCCGCACCGGGCTACAAGCCGCATGGTTCAAAGCGTGGGAAAAAAGTAGCGGCTTATAGTCCAAAAAATACAGTAGTTGTTTTTTTTCGTATCTGAAACTAGAGGCGTGACCTTTTCTGTTTTATCCAGTTTTCTCTCCACACCTTGATTTTTTATTTTTATACAGTTTTGTGGCGCGGTGATGAAACATTAAACTGCTGCTGTGCAAGTTACTCAATGTGTTGTTGCTAGGCAACCAGAGAGAGTGAGTTAGTTGATGCTGCCCAGCTAGCTTAGCTCGCTGAGAAAGGTTGAGCGGCTAAAGCAGGGGTGGGCAACTGCAGGCCTGGAGGGTCTCCTGCAACTTTTAGATGTATCTCTACTTCAACACACCTGAGTCAAATAATGAGGTCATTAGCAGGACTCTGGAGAACCTGACTGCACTTGGGAGGTGATTCAGCTGTTGGATTTAAGTGTGTTGGACCAGGGAGACGTCTAAGAGTTGCAGGACTCCGGCCCTCCAGGACCAGGATTGCCCACCCCTGGGCTAAAGCCTTTCCTCTGCCTACATCTCCCAGAATTCTGTGCAGTGAAGTTATAGAATATTCTATCAGGCGAAATAAAACAATCGTTCTGACTGACTGGTTCTGATCCGGCTGACCAGAACCAGAAATCTGATCCTGATATCTGAGCCTCTCTGATTTCCTTCTTCTTCTGCTCCTCAGATCCGCGATGCAGAGCTGAAGATGAGTCCTCCAGACTGTCTGGGACAACTTCCTGTCTTTGCTGCTGCCCCTCCGACCCCCTGGACCTCACCCCTCCTTAGCGCCTCCCTTCGCCTGGACCCCAGTAGGGGGCGGGCGGTAAGGCGATGTCTGGATGGCGGTCCCAGGGACGCCTCCTGCTGCTGAACTCACTGACCTGCGGCCTGGAGATCTGCGTGGCGGCTGGGATCACCTACGTCCCCCCGCTGCTGCTGGAGGCAGGGGTGGAGGAGCGCTACATGACCATGGTGCTGGGTGAGACTCACAGATCGACCTCTGACCTCTCCGTTACACAGCCGCAATAAAAACACCACCAAGATTTATCAGCATGAATAAATCTGCTTAAACATTTAGACCACAGGTGTCAAACTCCAGTCCTGGAGGGCGGCTGGCCGTCCTGCAGGTTTTAGATGAGCCTCAGGTACAAAACCCTGGAATGAAACGGACTCATTACCTCCTTGTGTAGCTCAGATCTCCAGAGCCTTAATGACGTCATTATTCTGTTCAGGTGGTGCAGCAGAGGCTCAGCTAAAGGTTGCAGGACTTCGGCATCCAGGACTGGAGTTTGACACCCCTGATTTAGACTAAAGCAACACCTTTATGTAAAAATGAGGAATCTAAAACCAAAGTCTCTGAATTTATTAATAATAAGTTATTGATGTAGCACCATCAGGAGCATTTCTATTTTAAAGATCAACATCATAATAACACAAACTGTTTACAAACAGAAGCTTTATTTTCCCATTTAATGTCAGTATTTTCCTGATGAACCAATCAGTCTGTTTGTTGGGCTCTGATTGGTCAAAAAGGACTGAGATTCAATTTTAAATACTTATTTTTAATCATTATTTGTTTGTCTAGAGAAGGGACAGAAAACCTGATTCTGCTGTTTTTATTCAGCAGCCGTTGCTTCAGAAACATTAATGATGATGATAAAGTAAATCAGAGCGTCTTGGTCCTGATGCTGAATCTGTTAGCTGCTGATTGCTGTCATGGTAACGCAGTCTGTAAGGTGACGGTCTATGCCCATATTAGGTCGGTGGGCGGGGCTTCACTCAGGACTTGTCTGCTGCGCTCAGAGTAGCAGGAAGATGCAGAAGGTCCATCAGAGCTGCGCCGATCGATCCGCTCTGCGCCGATCGATCCGCTCTGATCCTCACCGTTGGCTGATCGGCGATCGGCTGATACTTTGATGTGAAAGCAGCCGCTGTGTTCAGACGCTTTCTTTTTGTACAAGGAAACTTAAAACTCGGGACATTTATTGGTGGTTGAAGTTGTTCTGTTTTGTCCTCCACTGAACTCAAAGCCTGTGGTTTTTTTTAAAGCTCTTTATTTTGGTGAGAGGCTCCAGGCAGTCTGACCACAGAGGTCTAACAGACTCTTCATCACTTGCTTTTGTTGTTTACTTTCTCACTCTGGGACACAAACTTCAATAGAAACCATCAGCATCATAGACTCTTTGTAGGTGGTGTCCAAAGTGCGGCTCAGGGGCCATTTGTGGGCTTTGGAATGATTTTGCATGGCCCCTAACAGCAGTTCAGGAATGGAGCCAATGCAGATGAAGACTCCCTGTAGTTTTTACAGGATGAGACGTTTTACACAGACTGCAGATAAATAAATGTAACATTTGTTTATTGAGATGGTCAATGCTGCTGAATTTGATGTAATGGTTTCAGCATAATTGAATTAAAAGATTTTAAAATAATATTAAATGTAAGATTTTAAGGATCTGGCAAGTTTACTTTGTAAAAGTTCAAAGAACAATATTCACAGTTAGATTGTTTTGTTACCATAGCAACAATCTGATGCTGTGAGTTTAATCTTTGAGTTTGAGCTGTTTGTTCACAAATACAATTAATAAACTGTAATTATAACTTATTGATTTTTATATTGGCCAGTTAATCTGCTCCCGTCTCCCAGATTAAATCCAACACAGAAGCTGTTAGAGGTTCTGATGTTTTAGCAGCCAGAGGGGCCCCTAAGTCAGGTTCTGCTCCAGGCCTCATGCAGCCTTGGACCGGCCCTGCATGATGAGTTCAATCTGCTGCACTGATGCAGAGATGAGCAACAAACAGGAGATTTAGTTCAATGCTGCTAATGAGGCTTTAGTAGCTCTAACATTTCTGTCTGTTGAGTTTTTAACAAGGGGAAACAGAAACTGTTTTGGTTGTTGGAGTTTAAGGGACGAGTTTCTCGCGCATTAACTCTGACTGACTAAGTGGACAAAACATTTGATACGGTTTGATGCTTCGTGTAAACGCTGGGCAGCATGTTGAGATGGAAACGCCGCATAATTGTTTGTTCACAAATATAAATCCTTCTCACTTCTCCTCAACGCACCTCTGAAAGTGCGACTACAAGTTATTCCTGCGGTTCACATAGAGCAACCAGAGCTAATGCAGTGGGTTTAAACTCTGACCTCGATGTAAAGTTCTCCAAAGAAACATGATTCCTCACAGGGGGTTGATGTTAATATCCATACAGGACAGCCTGTGTCCAGTTTGAGTGAAAGGAGGTGTTTGTGATCCCACTGAGGTAAACTTAAGCGATAAAGCAGCAGCAGCATTGCGAGGCTCCAGCACTGTGATTGGTCTGCGCTCCCAGCTTTAAATGCATCAACTATAAACTTATCTTTTACAAATACAGTGAACCTTCGCTATATCGCGGTTCACCTTTCAAGGCCTTGCTGCTTTGCGGATTTTTTTTGTGCAGTTTTTTTTCACAGTGCATTGTGTTCTTCATTCTGATTGGCTAAACAGTCTCCGCACTTCTTCTCTAAATACCGTAATGTGCCAATAACTTTACGGCATTTAAATATACTTAATACAGCTTGGCAAATTTTGGCAGATATTTTTGCCCAGAAGAAAAAAGAGCAACAACAACTAATGATAACTATGTTCTTCACACCTGCACCGCAGGCTTCAGAAGAAACAGACACCAGAGGGCGAAGTCCAGCCGCAGCATCACAGTCAGAGGCTCAGTGAAATACAAGAGTCACAATTTGTCCTACTGTACTTCGTATTGATGATTAAAATGATTATTTTCCTGTAGTTATTTGTAAGAAAGCGTTATATTTGTTAAAAATGCATGGGCCTGAAAACAGGTTTTGTTCTTTGGTTTCAGTGTAGAGTATTTAATTATGCTGTATAATAATTGTAAAAAATAAAGGTTTCTACTTCACGGGTTCTTTTCGGATCGTAACCCCCGCGAAAAACGAGGTTCACTGTAAACCCACTCAGCCAGTGAAACTCTCAGAGCGACAGAGATGCTTGCAATCTGGATTTAAAAAAAAGAAAAACAAATTGTGTGTGTTTTTTTGTTTTTTTAATTATTATTATTATTATTATTATTATTTTACTAAAAACATAAATAAGGGGGTAAAGCATTGCGGGCCGCCAGCCTTATATTGCACTGGGGGAAACCCTGATTACTGTTATCATCCTGTTGCTGTCCTGTAATCTGAACATGGAGAACCAGCTCGTCCTCAGCTACTGTACGCTTCTTCAAACCAACTCAGTCTGTCTTGAGACGCCCATCACTTCCCTCAGTGCTGCTGTCACATCTCCAACCTTAACCCAAATCTCCAGGGTTTTTTCTTGAACATTTCTGAGATTAATCTAAAAATTTCTGCGGTTTTTGGAATAAATTCACAAAAAAAATTTTTCATCTACTACGGCCCTAATGGTGAGCAGTAGGAGACAGGATAACCAGTAGGATTTACTGTTCTTTTCTTTTCTTTCCCCCTAGTGGAGGATGGAGGGATACCAGGAGATCCCAGAACAGGCTTTGATTGTAACGTTAAAGCAAAATCAGCCAGAACCCAAAACAAGAGTACTGTTCACTAAAACGCTTTATTACATTAATGATGGTGTAGAAGGGGCTGCACAGGGTGTGGTCACTTTGGAGGTCAGGAATGGGGGATCTACAGGGGTCAGGAGTCCAGCCTGAGGAGGGTTGGGTGAATGGACAGTGGGAGGCCTTGGGGGCTCAGGGATGGAGGCTGAGAAAAGGCAGGGACATTATGGAATATGTGAACCATTATGTTTTTGAATTATAGGCGTCATTTTGATGTTGGACGTTTGCTGTGAAATTCAGCTTTCTGCTCCGTCAGGACGCCTTTCCTTACATCTGCCATGTCAAAGGTTCACCAGCTATTGCTAAGCGCCCCCAAGTGGTCAGATAATAATCAGCTACATAATTCAGAAAGTAGGTCGAGCCGTCAGTTTCACTTTGAGTTTCCTCATTTCTAATACTGCTGCCAGCTGAAGGCTGCTCACTTTGTTTGGACAGGTCGTTTTCTGCTGGTGTTAAAATGCGTCACATTTATTTTTCCCTGCAGGTCAGGCAGCGGCATTTACTCATACTTATGAACATTCTGACTAACGACACTGGATCATTTTGGGAACAGTTCTGCTCAGAAACCTGATGACTTTAGCAGGTCCACGGTAGACGGAGTCCGTCCCTGTGATGCTTGTGGTTTCCCCGGTGTGTCGGCAGGTATCGGCCCGGTTCTGGGGCTGCTCTTCATCCCTCTGATCGGCTCGGCCAGCGACCAGTGCAACAGCAGCTACGGCCGCCGCCGGCCCTTCATCTGGCTGCTGTCTCTGGGCGTCCTGCTGGCGCTCTTCATCATCCCCAACGCCGACCTGCTGGCGGCCCGTCTGCCCTGGGCGGAGCGGACCCTGCAGGTGGGCGGGACCCCGTTGGCCCTGGAGCATGCTGGGAAACCGCCCTCTAACTGCTGCTGCTGCTTTTCTCCAGGTGGGCTTCCTCATCCTGGGTGTGGGCCTGCTGGACTTCTGCGGCCAGGTGTGCTTCACGCCGCTGGAGGCGCTGCTGTCGGACCTGTACCGGGACGAAGAAGACTGCGGCCGGGCCTTCGCCATGTTCTCCTTCATGGTCAGCGTGGGCGGCTGCGTGGGCTACCTGCTGCCCGCCGTGGAATGGAGCCGCAGCCCGCTGGCCGTCTACCTGGGTGGCCAGGCCGAGTGCCTGTTCTCCCTCCTCATCCTCATCTTCGTCACCAGCATCATCGTCACCATGAAGGTGTCTGAGGAGCCGTCCTGTTCGGGCCCGGCCCGGTCCGGCCCACGGCCGGAGCCCTGCAGCGGTGGCGCCAGGGAGGCGGGGCGCTACGGACTCCCTCGCTCCTGCTTCTCCCTGCTCAGGTGCAAGCTGCGGCTGCTGGGGGCGGGGCCTCTGCTCTGCCTGCTGCGCTCCTGCCGCACCACCATACCCGCCATCTTCTGGAGCTACTGCCGCTTGCCGCGCGTCATCAGGCAGCTGTGCGCAGCGCAGCTCTGCAGCTGGATGGCCGTCATGTCCTTCATGCTGTTCTACACAGACTTCGTGGGGGAGGGGCTTTACGGCGGTGTCCCCAGCGCGGCGCCGGGGAGCGTGGCACGGCAGCGGTATGATGAAGGTCAGACTCTCTCTCCTCATTCTCTGATTGGTTAATGGCTCAGCAGCCTGGAGGCACAGCTATAAGCCTTCTCTGTTAGCTAGCATAGCATCCATCAGTTAGCATCAGCTGATCAGACCCAGATCATGTCTCCTGATGTCCGTTTAGCAAAGGACAGACAGAATGCCCTTCCATTCTCTGTGTTCCTTGCTTTTTAAATAATCCCAAAGCAATAAAGTTTATATTATATAAATAATAGTGCTGGGACTTTTAACATGTTTAACACAATTCATTTCAGGGTCTAGAATTAATTTATCCACATTTTAATCTAAAACCAACCAAGGTCTATAACCATGATATTTATATCCTGGGTTTCCCCAGTGTATTTTAGGCATGATGGTCATGTTGGAATGACTTCCTGAAGGCGGAGTTTCAGGAAGAGCCGGAGCTTCTTAAAGACACAGAGGCCCAATCTGAAGCTGTTGGGTTACAAAGTCACAATTATTTTAAGTTATGTTTGATGTGTACAGCATTTTAATAACAACTGACATAGTTACTGGATCTATAAAATGATAATGTGTGCTTGGAAAATATGGAGTATAGAATACTGCCCCTTTAATTAGAATTTAACTGAAGTGCAAAAATATTAATATTTATTTGTGTTTTGCCTTTTTTTAAGCCTCTACAGTATGTTTTAGTTTTGTCAACAATAGCTAGAGACCTGTTAACATTTTTAACAGAAAAACCTGGCGGGCCGCCTGGTAGGTTGGGTTCTGACCCGGCGCTGACCCTGGTCCGATTCTGAACCAGGTCTGGTTCTGACCCAGTCCTCTCCATTGCAGGCATCCGCATGGGCAGCCTGGGCCTGTTCCTGCAGTGCTCCATGTCCACCATGTTTTCTCTGGCGATGAGCCGCCTGCTGCGGCGCTTCGGCCCGCGCCGCGTCTACCTGGGCAGCATGGTGAGCTTCACGCTGTCCGCCCTGGGCATCTGCCTGTCCGGCAGCGTCTTCATGGTGACGGCCATGACCGCGCTCACCGGCTTCGCCTACGCCACGCTACAGACCATCCCGTACACGCTGACCTGCCACTACCACAAGGAGAAGGAGGTACGTGTTGGGCCCCCCAGTGCTGAGGTTAAGGTGTTGGGCCCCCCAGTGCTGAGGTTAAGGTGTTGGGGCCCCCAGTGCTGACCAGGCGGCGGCGCTAACGGTTCTGTCGCTGCGTCTCGTTGCAGGTCTACTTGTCTCCGGGGAAACCCAGAACCTCGCACAGCAACGGCGAGGCGGCGGGGCGGGACGCCATCTACCTGACCCCTGCAGAGGAGGAGGGGGGGGTCCAGAACCACAAACCGCCTCTCTACAGGCAGGACGGGTTTGAATACTTTCCCCTCCAGCAGGGCGAGGCGGGCGGCGAGGCGGGCGGCGAGGCGGGCGGCGAGGCGGGCGGCGAGGCGGGCGGCGAGCGGCGCGGCGTGGGGCTGGACTTCGCCATTTTGGACAGCACCTTCCTCCTGTCGCAGGTCATCCCCACGCTCTTCATGGGTGCCGTCGTCCAGCTGGCCGGATCCGTCACCGCCTACATCGCTAGCTCTGCCCTCTTTGGCGCCGTCGCCATCTACCTGTCGACCCGCATCATCTTCGACCAGAAGGACCTCCGGAGCTGAGGCAGTCAGGTCCTGCTTTACCCACAATGCCTTAGGAGGCGGGGGGCATCCTCAGATAGAACCTGCAGCAACACGATGGACTTGAATAATCTGAACTATCCCCGGGTTCCATCTGGACCATTTAGAACTGTTCTGGTTTGGTTCTGATCCATTCGGTTCTTCAGGTCTCCACTGAGTCCAGATGGGAGAAAATCCCGATATTTATCCATAAACATGAAGCTCTGACCCGTTAAGGCCCAGAAAGGCTGGGACAGAGTATTGGCCTCTGTTTGTGTTTTTTCCTCCGTTTTTAGGCTCATCAAACACGTTGATGCAGTTATAAATATTAATATATCGGTCATTCATCGCCTGAATATGAAAACTAGATTTTCAAACATCTCGTTTTATTAAAAGGAACATCTACAAATCCCACCAAAGTGGGCGGAGCCAGGAGATGCTGGGGGCGTGGCCAGGTCTGACAGAGGGGGAAGACCAAGTCAACGCTAAAGCTAACTTAAGCATTTAGCGGAGATGTTTCTGTTCCGGTTCGTCTCCTCCGGATGTTCTGCCGATGTCCAGACCCTCAAGGACCAAAGCAGCCCAGGCCATCATACTACCACCACCGTGTCTGACTGTAGTTCCAGATGCAGACATGAAGTTAGTGTTTCTGGTGTTTCGGCCTACTTCCTGCTGCCAGGCGGTTCTGGACTCTGGGGGTTGGAGAGATTTCTCGGCTTGTTTGACTGTTAGTTTGATCTGCAGCGTTAATGCGACAGGAAAGTGGAGTGAATACTTCCTCCAGCTCTGGGTCAAGTGAGCCTCTCCCTATTCGCTGCTGGTGGATCTGCTGTGGAACCAGTTCAAACTGGTCCAGAGTACTGGTAGCATTCACACACTGACCTCTGCCCTGCTTAGTTTCCTGCGTTGCCATGGTGACGGTTTGCATGTCACTGCATATCCAGATGATAATGCAGCACTCCAGATGGGCTTGTTGCAGAGAAGTGCATGGATACCGTCTCCATGGCAACCATCCCTGAAAAGACCATAAATGGAGGCTGAACCCAGAGCCGGATGGACGTGTGTGTGTGTGTGTGTGTGGTAAGAAGCCAACCCTCCATTAGCGCCACCTTGAGGTGAAACTCAGGACTCCGTTGCCGTGGCAGCAGTCAGGCGGAAGGTGGCTAAAGAAGTGCCTGCTCTTTATTAAACATGTAAATATGAATTTATTTATTCTGCTGAAACAAACAGACTTCTGGGCTGAAAGCTTTTCTGTGAAAGATAAATTATTTATATAGAAAGCAATTTTAAAGTTAATTTATTTCATAAACCTCTCAGAACGTCCGGCTGATATGAAGTCAGTTTTATTATCTGTCATGTTTTGGGGCTTCTTTACCTCTGAATGTCCGACGGCTCCATGGAAACCAGATATCCTGTTTGAAACTAAAGTGCCAACTGTCTGGAAACTAATCTGATATTTTTGATATGAATTCATTTTGCTCCTCTTTAAATTCTGTACCAGCTGAAGGAGTGGAGAAATGTGCAGTTCCCAAACAGATTTTATACAGAATAATAAAAACTTTTATCATTCACTCATGTCTTCTGTCTTTACACCTGAAGATCATTTAAGATAAAATAATACAAAAGTTGCTCTTTCACAAAAACCCAGATTTTAGTCCCTTTGAAAACATCAGATTAATAAAAATGATTTTAATCCAGAGATGTTCTGTTATTCCACTGATATGAGCGGCGTCACATTCCTGCTGTTCAAGCTACTTGGAGTTTCCTTAACCAAATATTTTCTGTATTTGATTGTTTTTTGGTTTTTTAAACACGAAAATCTAGAGGCCTTCCATAATTTTGAAAATTACAATTCCCACCCCTAACTGGTGCAGCAGCGCAGATATTTTCATCTTTATGCACAGAGTACATAGCGGAGGCAAGTGAAATCAATCAATCAATCAATAAATCGCTTCTAAATATGACCTCTTACATGGACAGCGCGCAGCGTTACTGACAGGAAATCAGGAAAAAGTTTGGCTTAAGTTGAGCAAAAATCCATCCAGAACAAAGTGAAGAGAACTTGATCAATTCAGAGACGGGATCCATCATCCTGGAACATTTGCTGCTGAAGAGACAACATGGAGCTGAAGTTCCACTGCTGACTCAAACCGAAGCAGGAAGATCATCACTCAAATAGTGAATCGAAGCGGTGAATTCAGGTCGGATGACGCTGCGGCCAGCAGGTGAGTCGGTTTCATTTCACATCAGGCCGTCTTTTTATCCCTGCAGAGTAAAAGTTAAATGTTCATCCGCTTGATGTGTGATGGGATCTGGATCACAACAGAATATCATAATTATCTAAAAACTTCTCTGCAGTTCCATATGTGACAACCATGTTTTCCTGACATCCATATTAGATCCTGTCTTTGCCCAAGATAGCAGCCATTTCCTCTAAATTTAGTTTACAGCGTTTCTCTCTATTCCCATGTCTCCAGATTCGAGACTTTGTTCGTAACATCAGTCCTTGCTTTCCCGATTTACCCCAAAGGGAGGAATGGACATTATTTTGCAAACTGCTGCACAATGTAGAGTTCTCGCCTCAAAAATGTGTAATAGCATCTCATTACTTAATACAGTAAAGCTCAATGAGATCAGAGGAGAACGGTCAGAAGAACTTGACCGTTCTGCTGGCCCGGCCCGGGCCGGGGCCGGGCCCGGGCCGGGCCGGCCCGGCGTCTCCTTGTGGTTCTGGCCATTGACAGTGATTGTCAACCTGTGTAGTTTTAAATATCCATGTCTTGACTCGGTTCAGTCCCTTGCTTGTGGCCTTTCAGCTGTATAATTATTGTTGTCGTTTTTATTGTTTGCTGTTCTTCTTTTTTCTGTTGTGTTTTTCTTATTTTATTTAGTTTGTTTATTGCTGGCAGCAGGTGGAGAAGGAGGGGAGAGAAAATGCTGTTTGCTTTGTCACTGTGGTCAACGACCTGCTGATGGATGGTTCAAATAAAAATAAAAAATGTCTAGCGCCTTTTTTAGTGTCTCTGCTCCTGTTACTAAATTAGTTGACTATTATTTCAATAATCAATTAATCGTTTCAGCCCTAATTAAATTATAGAAATAATAGAAAATTAAGGACCTAATTAAACCGGGATGAAGATGATGATCTGAGAGGTTCATGTGGAAATGGCGCCATCTGCTGGAGAGGTGGAGGAAGTGTTGCAGGTTGCCGGGCCTCCCCCCGCCCCCGCCTGTTGTCTGTTACATGGAGAAGCTGATCCCCCCCCGGTCCGCAGCAGGTTCCTCCTCCTGGTTCTTCTGCTGCTTTTCCTCCTGAGCTGAGAAATGTCTGGATGAACACTGGATCTGATTGGGCCGCTCTGGTTCCGGCTGCCTTGGCGGACTTGAACCCCCCTCTCCCCCAACACCACCTGACCTCTCCAGCGCACCTGACGCGTCGATTCATGCAGAAAACCTTTATTTTATTTGATTTTATTTTTTCTCGGAAAAGTTGCGGAGCTGCGCGGCTGACGACCACAGAGCGCCGTCATTGCTCTCCGGTGACAGCCGGCCTGTTTTTACACCTCTATTCTAAATAAGGAAGCGGCCGGACAGACACATGACCGCCCGGCCGGCCCAATTTGGGAGCCGCAGCGCCCCAACACGACCCAGGCCGCTGACCGCCGCGTATCTGGCGCAGACTGCCGCCATGTCAGCCCGGGATGCGGGAGCCCGGCCCGGGTAGAACCAGAACCAGGGCTGCTCGGTGACTCGACAGGCGGCCCGGAGGATCAGCGGAACCAGAACCGAGCCGCAGACCGCCGGAGCGAGCGAGAGAGAGAAAGAGAGCGGGGCGCAGAGGAGCTGCGAACCATGGTAATCACCAGCGGCGGCAGCAGCAGCATCTCCATCAGCTCCAGCGCGCCCTCCGCCGTCTCCTCTCCTCCCGACCCCCGGGGCTCCGGACCCCCGCTCCGCCGCTCGCCAGCCAGCCGCCGCCGCCATGCCGGAGCAAAGACACGGGGCGCGCTATTTTTAGGCTCATTAATTTGGAGCACGTGGCCCCGAGGCGAACCGGATGTCCACTGCGCAAAGGTTCCTCGGCAGAATGTCCTGCTGGACGCCGACCGCGGCGCTGCTCCTGGGTGTCCTGCTGGGAGCCGCGGCGGGGGCGCCAGCGCCGGGCTCGGCTCTGCTGGACCGGCGCTGGGAGACACTGTTCTCCCGCTCCGTGCTGTGGGTCTCCGGGGAGAAACCGGAGCTCAGCTGGGAGACTGACTACCTGCTGGGCATCCAGCGGGTCCGGAGGCTCTACTGCAACGTGGGGATCGGGTTCCACCTGCAGGTCCTCTCCGACGGCGGCATCAGCGGGGCGCACAGCGAGGACCCGTACAGTGAGTTCCTCCTCCGGGCTGAAGCAGGGAGGCAGGAGGCTGGAGGGCAGCGGGGCGGGGCGGGGCGGGGCGGGGCGGACCTCTGCTCTTCACTGGGAGAATTACATTTCTTATTAAAAACAAGCATCATCAGCCCATCTTCATCCTCCTCTTCCTCAGCCATGTCATGAATGTATGGACGCTTTTAGACCCAACTTATTTTTACGCAGCCATGGCGCTGATGCATCTGCTGCAGTTCCTGCCTGGATGCCGCGCCGCATGCGGAACAAAGCCCCGCATGCTGCGCGGCACCCTGCGGGGTTCCCAGCGGGACGGAGTGTCCTCTGTGTCCGCTCTAACACGCTCTCTGTCCCGCTGCAGGTCTGATCCAAATCTCCACGGTGGAGCGCGGCGTGGTGAGCCTGTTCGGGCTGCGCAGCGAGCGCTTCGTGGCCATGAACAGCCGCGGCAGGCTGTACGGGACGGTAGGTGAACCCGCAGCTCCGCCAGCTCAGAAAGGTCTATTTAAAGGCCGCTGATGAGGCTAGCAGGTGCAGCGTGGGAATCCCCCTGAGGCCCATTAAAGCCACGGCGCTAATTTCACAGGGAACTGCCCGTTCTGGGCCCGGGCGGGTCCACCTGCAGAACTCTTCACACTGGATCGCATTTCACTGATCAGAACAGAAACATCCTGCATGCTTCTCAACACGATCTAAAAAGTGTGGTGGGCGTTTGTCTTCAGCCCTCTTCACTCTTATGGAGCAGTTCCTGTTCTGGTTCCGGTTCTGTAGAGGTCAGAGAGGAGGTTCTGGTTCTGGGTCAGTTTAGAGCAGGGTTCGGTTCTGCAACAACATCCACGCATAAAACGTGAGGCCGATGAGACACTTGATATTTAAATAATTTTATGACAGGACGCCCCATTGATGCAGCAGCCAGAGTGAAGGGATATTATTAATATAAAGATTATTAATAATATCAATATAATTATGATGCCGATCAAAGGTTTCCGTGGAAACGGACATTTATGATCATTTTTAAATGAGATTTAATATGAGAAGCAGAGAGAGAAATTCTAATATCTTTAGACATTATTAGTGTAATAAATAAATAATAAAAGTACAACATTTACTTATTTTATTATTTGATATTTAATGCTTTTATTTGCTCTTGATTTTCAAGGTTTGGATATCTGAAAGCTGGCTTGATCAGAATATTGATTCGGGTGTGTTATTGTTGGAGACGTTCTGTTGAAATTAATCTACAAATAATCTGTAGATTATTTCTATCAGTTTGGTTCTTTAATCGGAACCAAACTGGAATTATTTCTGAAAAGTACCGAATTATGAGGTTTTACAGAAACGTTGCTGTAGATTTAACATGTGATCATATAATAACAGGATTTTAATAATAACAGTAACGGGCCTGATGGAGCCGCTCGTTATAGAACAGAAGAAGAAGAAAAGTTGTTCAGTTTGGATCCAGGAACCAGGCGAGTCAGAGGAGAGCAGAACTCAAACACAGCATGGTGGTGGCAGCATCATGCTGTGGGAGGGTGAATGGGCCTAAATCAGGACAAACTTGGAAGAAAACCTGCAGAAGGGCTGAGCCTGGGGTCAAAGTTCAGCTTCCAGCAGGACGAGCAGAGCAGACAGATCAGAGCTGATTCATGGGTTGGAGTGGCCTAGTCAAAGTCCAGGTCTGACTCCACTGAAGAATCTGCAAAAAGTTGTGAAGACGGACAAACCCAGAGGAGGCTGAATATAAATACACACCACACTTTTCAAACGGGTTTGGTATGAAAAACCATAAATCAGTTTTTCTGGGAGGGTGTGAAGATTTTTGAATCCAAGTGACACATTAGAGGTTTCAGTTTGTTATTAATAATAACAATAATAATATTATTAGTGCAGACAGGAGCAGCTGGTGAATGGTGGACATGTCCAGAGGACGGACAGGAATGTCCCGGAGTGTGTGTGAGAATGTGGCTGCTTATCTGACTCTGAGTGATGAAGCGTCGGCTTGTGAGCAGCCTGAGCATCTGATCAGTGATTGGACTAGGCCACATGCTCGCTCAGCGCTGCAGAGGATTTCTGCTCTTTCTCGGTGACACATCAGTGAGACGGAGAGGAAATGAAAACACGTTTATTTATTGTTACGCCCATTAAAACCAGATGGGAACTGGTTTGGAGGTGAAACTGAAAGTTCAAGTTTCATTTGATGTTTAATGGGGAAAAGTGATGGAGTTTCTGCAGAGTCAAGAAAACCATCTAAAGCCTCTTATAGTGTCTCTGCTCCATTAATTACTCATTAATAATGCACAGTGGTGCAGTAGGTAGAACTGTTGCCTTACAGCAAGAAGGTCCTGGGTTCGATTCCTGGCCCAGGGTCTTTCTGTCTGCATGTTTGTTCTTGTCTCTCTAAATTCTCCGTGTGTGTGTGTGTGTGTGTGTGTGTGTGTGTGTGTGTGTGTGTGTGTGCGTGCGTGCGTGTTGCCCTGCGACAGACTGGCGACCCATCCAGGTGACCCGCCTCTCGCTGGAGAGGCAGCAGCACCTCCTGACCCCACCAGGGTCCAGGGTGGAAAGAAAATGGACGGACGGATATTTCAATAATAATAACATGTAAATGAATTTGGACCTAATGAAATGTATTTAAAGTTTCCTCTTGGTGGGATGAAGATGACGACGTTTCACTGTTATTACAGCTGGAGACATTAATCAAAATGAATCAATTATTAATGTAGTGATTTATTAATCATTAACTGGAGACTGAAAGAACAACAATGAAAGAAATAATGAAGCCAAAAGTCTCATAATATAAAATATTTAAGGTAAAAACCTTTTTGTATCTGTAAACCTGATCTACCAGAACTGCTCTAGTTCAGTTTCAGCTTCACCAGATTCACATTCGGGAAAAATCTCCTAATAATCAACTTTAACATCCACTTATTAAAATAATCGTTTGCAACCAGGCTGTTAATGATGCTAAACACAAAACTTATGGGAAATGTCAGTTTTTCCATTTTCTCCAATGTTTTATTCCTCAAGAGCTTCAAAAAATATCAGCAAATATCAATAAATACTAATATCCATCTGTTTACCCTGGACCCTGGTGGGGTCAGGAGGTGCTGCTGCCTCTCCAGCGAGAGGCAGGTCACCTGGACTGGTCACCTGGACTGGTCACCTGGACTGGTCACCTGGACGGGTCACCTGGACGGGTCACCTGGACTGGTCACCTGGACAGGTCACCTGGACGGGTCACCTGGACTGGTCACCTGGACTGGTCACCTGGACGGGTCACCTGGACTGGTCACCTGGACTGGTCACCTGGACGGGTCACCTGGACTGGTCACCTGGACTGGTCACCTGGACGGGTCACCTGGACTGGTCACCTGGACTGGTCACCTGGACTGGTCACCTGGACTGGTCACCTGGACTGGTCGCCAGTCTGTCACAATCAATACCAATAATTATCAGTAGATATCAGTAAATGAGGGATGCTGTTTCTGTCTGCTGGGTTTTCTTAGATAAAAACTTTTTAAACTAATTGGAATAATTAATTGAGCGTGCTGCACTGGCTGATAACGAGGATCAACGTTTTTCTGTGACCTCTGACCTCTGCCTCGTCCTTCCTGTCCCTGCAGACCTTCTTCCATGATGAGTGTAAGTTCAGGGAGAGTCTTCTGGCCAACAACTACAACGCCTACGAGTCTGCGGCGCACCGCGGCTGCTTCATAGCGCTGAGCAAACATGGCCGTGTCAAGAGGGGCAACAGGGCCACCACCGCCATGACAGTCACCCACTTCTTGCCCCGGATATGAGGCAGAAAGTGGCAATAGCAAACTGATTTGCACATGTGGATTATTATGATCCCAGGTAAGAAACACCTGGACAGGCCTGAAGACCTGGACCGGACTGCAGCAGGAGGAGCGGGTTGATGTTCCCCTTCATCATGAGGAAGAGGAGGGGGAGGAGGGGGGGGGACGGGACAGACTTTAGGGACAGACCTTCCAGTTCCTGTGTCAGGAGGAGGCGGCTGATCCCCCCACCCCCCGGGTGTGACACTAAATAGTCATATTTCTGACTATTTCTGGAGTCAGAAATAGCAGCGGCCGCGGCGTCATGCCGCCCTGAGCCGGAGCCCAATTCCTGGAGGGTCTGACGTTCCTGAGGATCCTCACCAGGAGGAACCGTGTGACTGGGGCGACTGTGGCTGCGTGGTAGAGTAGTCGTCTTGCAATCGGAAGGTTGTAGGTTCGATTCCAGCTTCCTCCTGCCACATGTCGATGTGCCTCTGGGCAAGGCGCTTAGCCCCAAATTGCCTACCGATCTGCGTATCGGTGTATAAATGTGTGTGTGAGTGCGAATGGGTGAATGTGACTCTGGTGTAAAGCGCTTTGGGTGGTCAAAATGACTGGAAAAGCTCTTTATAAGTTCAGTCCATTTACCATTTATTTTGAAGTGTTCAGGTTACTGACTGCAGATTATTGAGGTTCTTCATAATTCATCCTGATTTATTTATTATTATTATTAATGTTGTTATTATGTGGCAGCAGCAAATTATTAATCCCAGAATATTAATCCCGGATTATTAATCCCAGGGTTTTCAGCTCAATCTGCTGGTTTGTTTTAATATTCATATTTTTTCATGCAGCATAATTTACTTGAATTCAGAGCAGAAGGAGCCCAGCAGGGGGCGCTGCCCCTCTGTGTTTGCCCACTCCTGGCACCTGTCCACCTAGCCGTGACCTTTGACCCCCAGCTCTGCGCCTGTTTCTGCTGGTGCTTGGAAAAGCACCAGTTCAAAAGTCACTCCTCCACGTTCTCCTGATCCATCAGGAAACTCCAGAGTTCTGGTTCCGACCCGATCGCTCAGTTTTGCTCTGATTTCAACCATCTGAAGCATTTTGATGGAGAAAACAAAATCTGAAGGGGGTTGAAAACTTTTCCACAGCATTCTGGCTGATTTACAGGAAGTGATGTCACACAGGGGTTTGGAAGCAGAGAGGAGTTCAGACCCGGTTCTGGTTCTGTTGGAGAGCCGCTGAGGTCGGTTTGTTGTAGCAGTTGGTCCAGTAAACTGGATCCGGTTCTTCCAGTCAGTTGATGATGAGGACAGAGACTCCAGGTTGTCATGGAGACAATCCTGAATGACCTTTCATGACCTTTAGGCCTGCGCAGACACATCACCTGTAGCTTTTTAAACTTTATATCCAAATGAAGCTGCAGTACATTTCTATCTATTGTTCTTATTTTCACTGACTGCAGGTTTCTGTGCAGGAGGTGAGGTGGTCGTTCTTCCTCCTAACTTTCTCTAAACAGCTGACAGCAGCTTCTGTCAGTTTGTTATTCGCGGCTCAGAGGAATCTATCGGCAGGATTTTGGTTTGTTTCAGAGTGAAAGTCTGGAGGACGCTGATGAGACACAGAAAAAAACATCTTTAACCTCCAGATGCAAGTAGAGATCTGAGTGAGCCGAGTAAGTCTGCTTTAAATGTCTGCAGGGAGCTAGAGGTCAGCTGGAGGTCAGCTGCCAGCTGGAGGTCAGCTGGAGGTCAGCTGCCAGCTGGAGGTCAGCTGGAGGTCAGCTGCCAGCTGGAGGTCAGCTGGAGGTCAGCTGCCAGCTGGAGGTCAGCTGGAGGTCAGCTGGCAGCTGGAGGTCAGCTAGAGGTCGGAGCTGTGTAGCTGGTCCAGCTGCAGCCTGTTTGTTTCAGTTTCCTGCGCTCAGCTCCTGGTTCTTCCTGTTTTTAATACCTGACCTTCTGCCTTAGTTCCGATTGTTGAAATGATTGTAAATGAGTTTGAAAACAGATTTCTCCAGTCGTTTGTTTCTGAAATATAAGTGAGAGAAATACTATATAACAAATAGTTTTCCTTTTATTTTTGTGCATCTGTGCTGTGCACAGCAGTCACTTGTATTCCTGAGATGAAAATAAAAATTGTTTTGTAAAATCTTTTCCACTGAATTTCTTCCAGGTTTTCTTTCTGTTCACTTTAAGATCATTTCTGGATCTGAGGAGAAACTCAAGGTGAGCGTGGAGCGCCCTCTGCTGGTCAGAGGATGGAAGCTCATTGTTCAGCTCACAGTAAAAATGTAAACTTGTTCCGAAAGTTTTCATAATTTTTCGTGATACTCTTATAATAAATGTTATTTAAGTTTAAATGAGTTTAAGTTTCTCAGCTCTCTGATTGGATGTCAGACGCTCCGTGAGCTGCTGACTCCCCACGCACGTCAAAAATCCAGCAAATAGTCTGAGAGGTTAGTGCTGCGTTTGTGCCGTTAAAATTTTCATTTGTGCAGCTTTCCCTTATGAGATATTAAAATGTATAACTTTGGCCGATGACGTCACCATCCCCCCATCTTGCTCCAAAATAAACCAAAGTGTTGGATGTTCCAATGTCCGCAGAGCGAGCGCCGCTTCGCTCCAGGTTGATCCGATTTATGAACCTTAATGTCGGCCAGTTTTTTCTTCAATAGCTTCCAAGTCATATTGACTCAAAATCAGTGTGAAACTGTTCTAGACTGGAGAGATGAGGTACACTCATTTTTATTGCATTTGAACCTTTTTGATATTAGCAATTTTTTGTAAAAATTTAGGGGACTAAGAACAGTTAAAGAGATTGTGAGAAAAATAATTAACTCCCATGTTATGTATGGGGAACAGGTTATTTCAGGCAGCTAAAATATATGGTTCCCCCTCATAACGTTGTCAAATAAAGAGCAAATGTTTTCAAACTTACATGATTTATTGTTGATGATGAAAGGAATAAACACAGATAAAGACTTGTTGGTAAATTAATTTGTTCCCATTTTATGGAGGGGGAACGGATTATTTCAGGCAGCTGAAATATCCATTCTCTCCTCCCCCATAACTTTGGAGAATAAAGAGCAACTGTTTCCAAATTCTGAAAAATTGTTATGTGTGATGCATATAATATACTAGAAATGTCCTTAGTCCAGTGATCTGTCATATTTCACATTAGAACGGGATTCACCAGAAAGTCTAAACTCATCTGTTCAGGAAGTTTTAATCTTTGTGTCCTGCAATCAGCAGCTTCTATCCTCTTATATCAGCGATGAGAAATGATAAAAACACACAACGTGTTGGAAAACTGTGTTTGGTGACTTTTATTTCTGTCAGGCTTGAGTGCTAAAGTTGGAAAAACTGGGGGGGGCAGAAAGTTCTGTGAAAATGCCAAAGATCTCCCACTGATAAATAAAAGGTTTACCAGCTCAGAATGCCAGGGCCCATGAAACCATGTTTTATTGCAGGGGTCACCAACCTGGTGCCCGCGGGGGCCACCGGGGGCCACCGGGCCCCGAGGAGCAAGTTCTAAAAATAGCCATCATCATTATGGAGCACTGCCAAAAAATTTTAATCAAATGTTTTTACATTGAAGTAATAACATTTGTTTATATTTAGAGCTTAAAAGAAGGAAATGATAAAAACGTTTAGAATAAATTGCTTTGTGTATAAAACTCTTTCCGACGGTTAAAGTCCAGAGCTGCGCAGACGCCTGCAGGATGTAATCGGTGGGCAGCAGCGCCTGCAGCTGGACACTCTGTGTACCTTGAGATTTTCCTTTAAGTCAAGAAAGAAAAGAATCATTTCTGGAATTGTTATTATTTAACCCTGTTTACTATTAACAAAATTGTGAAGAGAAAAAGATCTTTTGCGCCAAAACATCTTGTACGTAGCGCACATCTGTGCGAGTCTCTGAGGGTCAAAGGGCACCCAAAGCCTAAATCTTATTGGTCAGTTTACTTTTGTTTATTTGGCCGCTTGGCGCCTTTTTCTGTAAGATAAAAATGAATGACAGGAGTTTGAACCTCCCGTAGTTCACAGAGCGGTTTGGATCCCGGCGGA
>CAEFZX010028037.1:0-19197 GCA_903066825.1 Alfaro cultratus | reverse complement strand
TATTTCCATCAGAACAGGGCAATTTCCCGATGCATGGAAAAAAGCTTTGGTGAAACCGATTTTTAAATCAGGAAGTCCCCATGAAATCAGCAACTATAGGCCAATAAGTCTTGTTCTGGTCATGTCAAAAGTGCTGGAGAAAATTATTCTAGAACAACTATTATTGTATTTAGAAAGTAACAACCTTCTGCCTCCTCTTCAGTTTGGCTTCAGACGTAATCATGCCACAGAGACTGCTATAAGTCTGCTGCTTGAAAACGTTAAACAATCACTTGATAGGGGACATATCACTGGCGAAGTTTTCCTTGACTTGAAAAAGGCTTTTGATACGGTGAATCACAATTTACTGATCTGTAGGCTTTCATCTCTTAATTTCTCAGAACGATCATTGTCTTGGTTTCAATCATATTTGAAAGACCGTGAACAATGTGTTGTCATTAATAATAGTAAATCTGTCTTTTGCAAAATAGCAACAGGGATTCCACAAGGAACTATTTTAGGTCCAGTCCTTTTTAGCCTGTATGTTAATGGTCTCCCTGAAATTTGTCCTGAAGTTAACCTGCAAATGTATGCTGATGACACCATTGTATACACATCGGACAAGAGTAGTACTGTAGTTAGTGAAAAACTTCAGATTATCATCATGGCTAAAGGATTCTTGCTTAACTCTCAATACAAAGAAAACAAAATGTATTTGTTTTTCAATCAAGAAAACATCATTACAGCCATTGAATATCCAGATCAATGGGGATCCTATTGAGCAAGTATCACAAGACTGTTTGTAGATGTTAACATTATGTTGTACTATTTTAAATTATCACTTTGATTTTTAAAGGTACTTTTTAAAAGCCCACCTAGGGACAAGTGCTGCGAATTATCTGTTGCTATTGCACTATGATGCAAACATGGGACTGCTGCTTTGTTCAGTTTGTCTATGTCGATGTGTGTCTGTCCCTATCAAATAAAACTTCTAATAAAAAATGAGGCTGACATGTAGCATAACCATACTATTTAACAGAACCTGGAGGATATAAAATTGCAAAAACAAACAGGTACATTAAATTTTTAATATATAATTTATTCAAGTATTTGATGACTACAGCAACTTCCATTCGTCTGTAGGAGGTACTTTTAATGTTTATATAACCAAGAATTATACCTTGGATACTTATTTTGTGCAGATTTGTGAGTCTTAAATGAAAGCTTGTGTGTACAGTATTGCTATATACAAACCAAAGGACGATTAGTACTTGGACGCTTGCTCTCAACTCATGTACATTGGATTCCTGCAGAAGTGTAGGCTATTGTTAATGTCACAAATCATCTATAGATCTGTCATTGAGTTTTCTGTCTGTCATTATGGTTCTTTTATGTTTTCTCAAATCAGAAAAAAAACACACACGCACACGCACACACATTGATAACCCGTAGCTTTTGTTGCTAAATCAAACATAAGAGATTGCAGTTGAGGACATGGAGCCTCACTCTATATAATATTGATTTTAGCTTAGGAAAACTGCCGTCTGCAGACAGAACGATGAAAAGAAATAAGGGTGACTGCAGATGGTGGATGGGGTGGTGGAGGTGGGGTCTGGGGGGGCGGAGTCAAGACGAAGTTTTGTGACTGACGTCAGGAATGAGGGAGTGCAGCTGAGGAGCAGTCCACATGGGAGACATTTTATGAAATGTGTTGCTGTATTTCAATCCCATCGATGCAGCAATTTGTCATAATAAGTGCAGCGATGTGGGAGGCTGTAGTGGGGAAGGTGACTGTGGTGGGGAAACTGTCAGCTGTTACACACCAGACTGCGGTTTTCCAGTCAGGCTCTTGCTAGTCTTGCTCAGCTGCAGTAAATTAAGTAGTGATTGATTTTACATCAAAACACTATCTTTAGTTTGAACAAATGGTGAACAAAAGCAACTGAACAGTGTTGATTATCCAACTGCACAGGCCTGAAATGTTTTGCCTTTTTTCAAAAATACAGACTTTAAGACCACTCTCGTTTTGACATTTTTAATTCACAAGAGATGTAGAGCAACATGGAAAAATGTTCGCAAGAGTTGTGGATTCTCAACACTAATAAACCAAATCTTTTGTATTCAATTTGAAATGATTTGGCTTTTTCATTGATACTGTTTTACTTTTTGGTAGTTTATTAGTTTTCATTGTTCTTTCAGTTTTTTTCATAGTTTACTTGGAGAGTTACCAGTTTCGTAAGGATTATAGTGTTTATCTGGAGGACTGAATCATTTTTGTTCATAAACTCTTGTGTTTTGAATGTGTGTAGAGCTCAGTGCAGAACTGAAATCAGTCATTTAATACCCAAGCCTTACTAGGCAGGTGTTCATTAGCAATAACCACGACTGAAAACTGTTTGACTTCTATTTCCTGATAATAGGGTAGTGCAGGAACTTGGTAATTTTTGATCCAATTAACTAAATGTAATGTTTTTGACATTTCTAAAAGCAAAACTAAGCTGAAATGATTGAATCTTACATTTGAAAGCATCATTGAACAGTTAAGGTAAGCCACTGCATGGTGGATTTGACTGACTGTATGTCATCATCCTCTAAATCGGGTTTAAACTAGTTTTAATGTCTCTGCACAACTCCTTGGTGTCATACTACATTTCTTTCAGACAGCTTCTAAATGCCTATCGTGATAAGAAGCGACAGCCATTCCTTGTTTCTTTTTCATGCCCTCGCATCACTTGACCTCCTTTTCATTCAAGAACGGTTTGATGTCCTTCATGACTTTGGGTTTTAAGAAAAACTGCAGGTGGTTTCGGCAAAAACAGATTAATCTATATAAAAATTGATGCATTCAGAACAAACCTCTGTCAGTCCACATTTATCATTGCCAAGTGGCATTAGCAAGCAACCTTAGTCTAGACTTTGAAATGACCCTCTTTTCAATAAAACAGCAATATTTCTGAGATTTTTCAATCTTGAGTGAGGCAGATAGATGCATAAACACTAGTTTGAACCTGGCCTAAATGTGGACCATATGTGATTTACCTAATCAAAGTCAGGCAAGACAACATAACTCCCTGCCTCTAAAAAACAAGTATAACACAGGTAAAGCAAAAGCAAAGCTTAGCTTAGTATTCTACAATTTTCTGTCTATTTCTCTGCGAAAGACAAATCTCTTCTCACCACAAAATGTGTTTAATTCAAAGGGCTGCTGCTTTATTCATTTTACGGTCCACTGGACTCAGTTTGCTGTTGATCACAGAAGAAAGATAAAACTAAAGACATGAGTTCGGTGGTGAGCTTCAGCAGGATTAACTGCGTTAATCATCAGTGATGAAACAATTCAAAAGGTCAACTTTTCACTCATTTACTTTGCTTAATTTATATAGCATTTTTGTCTCTTTTATGCTGATTCTTGAGAATGTTTTGTGGCTGCTACATTATAATAAAATAAACAAATAGAAGCTGGTTAATATTGTTATCAGAATAACATCTGCTAGAAAAATAGTAGAAATCAGAAATCATAGCTCCTTGCTTAGTGAACATACAGCAAGAAAAAAATTAAATCTGATGCAAATTGATCATGATATTCATTTCTGTCTTTACCATGTATATTTTTATATATAATGCAAAATGCTAAAGTTGATATATATATATATATATATATGTGTGTGTGTGTGTGTGTGTGTGTGTGTGTGTGTGCGCTATATATATTTTGCATACCAAACAACACAATGAACTTTACTTTGATTGAATCAATAAATCTCTAGAAACCATAACATCTTAAACTTTAACAATTTACTTGCTTAGAAATGTCGCATGGTGTTCCTCCTAAATAATCTGAGTGTTGGTTGTTTAAACAAACACTACCTTATGTCCTTGAATAAAATAAATCCCTCAACAACCTTTAAACTTACTTCTAAGACACTTCAACATAAAACAGATGTTTAATTGTTCATCAAACCAGTTTCGTCTACTTTACTTTCAGAATCGCCGTCATTCAAACTCTTCCTACACATTCATGTCTTGCTTTATGACTCTTTTTTAATGTAGCAAGTGTCTTGTCTTTGCTAAGTTTAGCTTGGCCTTGAGGTTTATTTCCATAATGTGGCTATTACCGCTTTAGATGAGTCAGAATGCAGTCTGTGTCCTAACTCACATTGAACTGAATGGTGCATTAAACCAGGTGTGAAAGTAAAGATTTAAGATCCTGAACAATGAAAACAAAGGTCAATGTTTCCTTTCTTAATTAAGAGCTAAAATTTGTAGCTAGATTTGGAAAACTCTTTAATGAACATTAGTGTCAACTTCAAATATTGTAGTTCAGAAGTTGTGAATATTTCAGAATACTGTCATATAAATATTTTTCCTCTTATTGACAGCCTCATTATTGGCATAAACACTATAGAAGTCTGCCCACATATCATACATGTTACCATTTTTCCACTGGTTCACCAGTCCCACCGCCTCTCACCATGGCTACCTCGGTTTCTTTGCAGCATTTGCATTGTTGCAGAACAGCCTTGCTTCATTACCTTCCATCATCCCAGACAGCATTGAACCCCCAGGTGAAGAACGTGGTGACAATGTGTGAAAATATTTCTCTTTTAGTGGGGAACAATTAACCCAAGCAACGCCTTTAGCATGTGGTCTGTATTTTACAATATTTAACATGCAGAATGGATGTAATATCCCTCTTGTTGTGCCTGATTTGCTTTGCTGTGTCGGTTTTTGGCAGCTTTGGTTGGAATTAATGGTCTCTAATGTCTTACAGATGTGTCTTGATTAAAACTACAGCTCTAATATTCTGCATATGCACATGTGCATATGTACAGTATGCTTAGCAGCTGATGAATGTTGGAGCCATTAAAGAGAAACTTAACACAGATTTTAAAAAAAGGCAATAAACAAAGAGGGAGAAGAAGAAAGACAGAAAGCATGAAGGAAGGAGTAAATGTGGAGGCAGGTTGTGTCAGGAAACCATTTCATTGTGAATGGCTCACACAAACTCACTCATAAGCTGCTGGTTATTTTCTTTTTTCAGCTCATTTTGCTGAGAAAACATTTATCCATGAATGTACAACTGTTGTTCCCATTCTCACTGAAACTGTGCTGCAAAATAAAGAATTCAGTCTGCTCCTATTTTCTGCCCTCACTTTGTGATTCTTGGATGTTTCTTCTGTTTTACTTAAAATACTTAAATGAAATTTGAGCAAAGGAGGCAAAAGAAGGAACAAAGTGCAAGTCTTTTCTGACTGTTGAGGTTTCAATGCGCCCAGCCAGTGATTGGAGCTCAGATAAACATATGTGCAGCATTTCGCCTGAATGTTAAGGCTGATCTTTAACCTTTATTTG
Source organism: Alfaro cultratus (assembly GCA_903066825.1). Classification (NCBI taxonomy): domain Eukaryota; kingdom Metazoa; phylum Chordata; class Actinopteri; order Cyprinodontiformes; family Poeciliidae; genus Alfaro; species Alfaro cultratus. Next base: position 13,869 of record CAEFZX010028037.1, on the reverse strand, counting down.
GCCTCTTGTCTTCAATAAAGAAAATCTAAATAATGGGATCAATATTTTTAACAAATTGAGCATCCTTCAAAGGAAAGAGCCGAACAGCTGTGGAGATTTGTTTTTGGTTCACTGATAATCAGTACATCACTGACATCAGGGAACTTGGCTGGCGTTTTATGAGTTGATTTTTTTTAGAGCCAAGAAGTATATTAATATTTTTCAACATTGCATTTGAAGCACTTTTGAATGTATTTCATTTAGTGAGCCAAAAAAGTGGGTTGATATTGCATAAATGCATTTAATCTGTGCCATTACACATGACTATCCAATAAAACAGTAATGCAACATTTGATTTAATGGAAATAATTAATTATGTATATTTTCATAGCGTTTGTTGTCCACAGTCTTTGTTCCTAGATGGTTCTTAAAGTTCAAAGTGTACAAAACCTAAAGGCTTTTTATCTTTTATTGTTTATTGTGTTGTAATACATCACCACTGTAGAACAGACTCAAACCGCCTCAAAAGAAACAATATGCTTTATCTTCTTTCAAGTTAAATGTTTAAAATTTCTGATTTTCTTTAAAATAATTGGGAACGACAAAGAACCATAAAAATGTTCATATAACGGTGAATTAAATTAAATGCACTAAATAATTTTAGTACAGTATGTTTACCAGCTGATGAATGTTGGAGCCAATATTCATCAGCTGTTGATGATGAGTGAAATTTATTTAAATTTTTTTATTTATATATATTTATATGGGTTATCTCACTGAGATCAAAAATCTCATTTACAAGAGAAACCTGTTTTAGATGACAAAATGTAAAAAAAGTTAGAAATAATTTTGGATAATTTTTATCCCCCATTTAATATCAATAAAAATTGCAAAGAAAATATTGTTATAAATTTTTAAGCAAGGTATTTTTGAGGAATGTTTAATAAATGTGGACATGGGAAATGAAGTCTAGTACTTTTTAATACTCTGACGTATTGATTAGGGCAATCCCACTAAACATGGCAAAATGTAAGAGGGAAGTCTATCCAAGTATTGCAGCAACCAGACTACAGATACTCAACCTTTATCACTTACATATAAACAAACATGAAAACTCAGCTTTTCTCATATATATTTACACATATATTTCACCTTGTGGGCCGTGGCACTGACTTCAAGGCTTCCATTAACAATGAGATAAAGAAAAACATCTTCCACTCTGCTTTTTGATGTTCTGGTGAAGGCATAAATCATTGAATCATTGAAATCTGTGTAACTTCCGAACTCAAACTAACTTTTTCCTGCTCTTTCTTTCCAACTGTCTCATCCAGCCTCCTGTCAGCTTTTGAGGACATGCAGATAGCTGGTGGTGAATAGTGATGAGCATATGGAACAAATGTGTATGTGAGTGCATCTATATGGCTGCTAATGCGAGACCAGGAGCCCTCTTTAGTCTCGGTCTCTCAGTTTGACACTGCCAGTAACCCTCTGGGAAGGGGCATCCCAATTCTGTCAACACCTACTCAGGGAAGCTCTACCAAAAACTCTGACCCTCATAAGAAGAAACAGATGAAAAGAGCATTTGAAGAAATTTATCAATAATGACGAAAAAAAGAAGCTCTAACTGTTGGTGGAAATATTATTTATATTCTCATTTCTACTGCAATCAAACAGTTTCGAAGTGTTTGTTTTTTCCCTCATGGCACAGTGTCAGTGCAGCACTCCAATAATGCAGAAATGCCAGGGAGACATTTTTAGTCATAAACATTTGCTTTAATATAACAATATACAGTCTTGTCTGTGGGTTGATGAACAGTGGAGCTTTAATTCATCTAATAGCTTTCCAGCTTTGGAAAAGGGAAAAGGCTTATTTTATGAAACCCATCAATCTATCTTGTGTGGAAATGAAATTTAATGGAGAAGCATCCACTAGAATATCTTAAAAGAGCTTTATACACCCACACCAACATCGAACCAATATTATACAGTCAAAGTATTCATATGTCATAAATGTTTTCCCATTCTGTTTTTATTGGGTTTTGGTGTGATAAATGGGCACAAAGTTATGCACGACTGGGAAGAAAAATGATACATGGTTTTAAAAATGTCTTACAAATCAAAATCTAAAAAGTGTGACATGTATTTGTAATCAACCTTCTTGAGTGAACACTTTGGAAAAAAAAAAAATGTAGCAATTACACCAAATACTGTTCACTGCTGGAAAGCTGCAGTTGTAAGACAATGAAAGTTTTCATAACAAACTGAATATGTCTGCATTATTTTGTAATATTGTGAATTGTAATGGATTTCAATGTCCATGTAACTGGACTGAATTGACTATATATTTTTCAAAATATTTTGGAAAAATCTGTCTAGATATTTTGGAATTAAAAATTTTTTCAGGTAGGGTGAATTAGCTTAGCTTTCGGTTAGAGATTAAAATCTCAACCCATTCAAGTTCAGCAGGAATATGTAGAGCTAATCTGTGAAGAGCATTAATTAACTCTGAATTAGATTCAAGACTTTACTTTAATTATGACACACTGCATAAAACAAGACATTATGAGAATTGTAATTTGAAAAAATGGTTGGTATTATAGTGGAAAATTATTTTTTTATTAAAAAAATATCATTACTGTCTAAACTTTATGACTTGAAGAATGCCACCATTTTCACAGCTCCCAAGAAAGAAGTAGGCATGAAGTTTTGAAAAATCTTTTTCTTGATGGAATGAAAATAATTTAAACTTCAAATCTGCCAGACATAATTGTGGCTTTATCTGTATATGTTACGTTTCTTACTAAATTATGTAAAAGAACCTTAGGCCAAAAATAAAGAGATTAGTCCTCCTGATATTATCAGAAAAACAACAAAACATGAATTATGTTTATTATTTGCTACAGAATTAATTAGATCCACAGAGCCCAGGACACAGGCAAAAATAGATTGATGATTTTTCTTAGTAGCCTAACAATGTCCACAAACTCATATGACTATGGGGAATTGCTGCAGATGAATATTTGTCTAACTTGCTGAAAGCATGAAATATATCTGATGATGTCATCCAAAACCTTGAAGAAGACGAGGTAAATTATATTTCCTATCTAATTTCACATTATTTTCTCCTGTGCATGAGAAACCAACTCATGTTTTATAACTCATGTCCCCTTAGGGGACCTGTGCGATTAAGTATAAACTTCACATCAAAGAAAAAATGTAAAAAAAATATATATATTATTTATTCAAATCTAACTGGGAGACAGGTTTCTCTGTGTGAGCAGAGATTTCATCATCCGTCCAGCTTTACATGCAGGACTAGTTTTACTGGATTAAGCTCAAAGCTCCGATATCATTGGTATCCAGTACTGAGAAGCTTTTTGTATCAATAGCTCTCCTGTTACATAATCACAGAAAAGGCTTTCCAACTAAGAGCCTCTTTGTTTTGCAACGTAAGCTCTTTTGATTATAAGTGAATCCATTAAGCCCCAATACAGACACATTGATCAACAGCCTAAATCAAGTGCCTCAATTAAACGGTTTAGTGTTTCTCAGCAGGCCCATCGTTCCTGTAAAAAGGACAGCTATGCCTTTGTTTACCTGGATTAATGCATTTCTATATGCGCTTATACTGTCACAATTTTTCATCTTTTTGTGTTTTGCAGGACATTAATGGTTTAGACACATGCCGATCTTTTCTTGTTAGTTACATTTCAATTGAGACACAAGAGCTAGATAAATACATATGTTATATGTATTTCAATATAGGCTTAACCCAGATGTATTGTTCCCTGATCTTTAAAACGTTTATAGCAAGCTCAGTGTCTCTATTCATTTGTGTTTTGTTGCTTTGTACTTCAACTACATTTTTTTTTTACCAAGTTCTCTGCCTGTGTTTCAAATAAAGAGCTGTACAATCCTGAAAAGGAAAAAAAAATAATTTTTACTGCAAAAGAAATAAAAGTTTCTAAATGTTTCTCTAAGGTGCTGAATGAAGAATCAGTTTAGAATGATTTATCACCTTTCAACTCTTTGTTGCAACTGTGAACATGCATTGGTGCCACAGGTTTGACAGCTTTCTTGATGGACTAAACAATATAAAGTTTATTGCTCTGTTTGCAGGCCTTTAATACCTTCAATTGGCAAGTGGTCCCTTGAGTATTTCTGTTTAGCATCATTACCATAAAAAATATTGTTACGACCCATCTAGGGGAGGCCAGATCATAACATGAAGGATCCATCCTCTTCACATCTCAAGCAGCCAACACACACGAAGTTGAACATTTTATGTTATTTATTTCAAAAAGATGTATTTTTGATTAAGATGTTACAAGTGGAGCATATGGCTTCAGAGTGAGCTATAATGCCAAAAACAAACAAAAGGAAACCATCTGAATATAAACCAACTTACAGAATTGAAAGTAAATAAACCAAATGACAAAAACTTACCTCCCTAATTAAGATAAACATGAGAAAACTAAGCAAACATAAACAGCAGCTCACTTCTACAAACGCCAGAATTTTACATGGTGTTAAACAACGTGGCCGGTTGAGATGAGCTGAGGATGGACGGCAGGAAGTCCATGTCTGCAGCTTTTATATCCGTCACCTTGGGAGGCCGCCAATCGGACGTCTCCGTTGTCTTCTAGGAACCAATCAGAAACAGGCACCTGCACACTCATATTTGCATAATTAAAAACACAATTTAAACTGGATGAGTTTTTCCTATCTCAGTTACCTTTTTACAGTGTTATATAAGCTAGAAAAATAAAACAAAAAAAAGGACTTCTGTCATAATTTGAAGTGAAGAGGTGGTGAGGAAGACGCTGTGGAACCAGGTTGGAATGAAGAAAAGTTATGATTTAATGTTAATCCAGAAGCACAAAGTCCAAAATCCAAAAATCCAGGCAGCACAGATGAGCGGAAGGTAATGCTCACAACTGACAGCAGACTAGACTAGATAGCCTGACTAGACAGATTTGGCAAGGACCCGACCAGGAACAAGGCACACAGGTGGGATTAAATACACAAAGGTTAATCAGGGAAACGAGACACAGCTGGGAACAATCAAGGGGTAAACAGGACAACACGGAGACTAAATTAACTGAATACGACACAGAAATCTAAATTAACACAGAGAAAAACCCAAATCCTCACAACTTCATTGTAAATCAGAATCTATGCTCCACTCAAATCCAGACTTAAAATGTGCCCTGCTGTTTAATTTCTTTGGTGGATGAGAGCACAACTCAACTGTCTTACGCCACTTCACATGCAGATTAAATGTGGTCAATTTTAACCATTCAGTAATGCAGTACAAACAATATCATGTTATTGCTTCAACATGTGCATAACCAATAAAAAAGTATGCAACTTCTCCTTTTGTTTCATTCCGTGACTGTTTATATTTCAAGGTACGGTTGTCAAACATGTCCAGAAATGTGTCTGCGCCGTTTTCTACAGAAACCCCAAAGTAAAATAATCAGTCAGCAGAACAATTTACTCCTATGCTATGTACCTAGGTCCTAGATGTGTTTGTTTAAGTAATTTTAAAAATCCTGTACTTTCTCACCAGTTTCTACCAGGGGTTGGCGTACACATTTAACCACCATTGTTTCTTTTGGCACCAAATTTTCCCTTATGCTCACATTCACAACTGGATTTATTAATATAAATAAACTGTTCATAGTGGGAACCACTTCAAATTATCCTGTTTCATTCGGACATGTGGCTATTGATTTTCTGCAGATTTTCTCCAAGGACTTCAGCCTTGCTATCACGGTATTAGCAAAGTGTCAACATGATGGACTTCAGTACATTCAGTGTTTTTGACACTAGCTTGTGTTAAAAAGCACACACACCTTGTGCAAAATACATATGTGGAATTGATTGTTGGATTCTGCTGTGAAATCCTGGTGATAGGCCTTCCTATTTGGACTTTTTTTTCTACGGGATAGCTGTAGCTGCCAACCACATAACTATATTTTGCCAATATTTTACTTTTACAGTCACATAAAACTGTCATGTATTCGCTTGTTTTTAGACACAATTCCAGACCTAAAATCTAACCATAACCAATGGTTTATTTTTTATTGGTGGCTGACAGCACAACTCTAGTAATATAGAAAATTTATATGTAGTCTCTAATACAGAATATCTAATTTCTTTAATATTTTGAACTTGAAGACATTATTACTGAACATCTTTTTTTGTTTTTCTTACATCCTACATTTGTTTGCAGGTTTTACATCTCCCAATATAATTGAAAGAATGTAACAGTACATGCCTTCAAACAGAAAGCCTTTATTTGTGAGACATAATTTTTAGTAAGCACATACTGTTTTATTTAATTTGATGTTTCATTCACATAAATGTATTTTTTTTATACATTTATGTATAAAAATGTATAAGTTGCATGTGTAACCGAATGCAACTTTAAAAACATAGCATGTTCAGTGATACAAGAAGTAGAAAGCACAGAGAACACAGAACTCCGACTTAATTAATTGAATTACAGTCTGCTGTTTAGAAACTTTCCGTTTCCTCGGTCAGCCACAAACAGGATGGAGAAAGAAAACATTGATTGGATGAAAGGTTTGTGTCAATAGTATGAAGTCAAAAGCATTTAATCTGAATACAATAGCAGATATGATGTCAAAGTCCTTAAAATGTACTTCAAGATTATTGCAGAAGACCCTCATAATTCAGGATTGTATCTTTCTCAGCTCAGGCAACAAAAAAAGATGCCAATGTGTGACAGTCTGAAAGTTATCTCTGACATCTTGAAAGCAAATGTTAAGAAATATATTGACCCAAATACAGTAATTATGTCAAGTTGACAACAACAGCTTTAAAAATATCCAATATGTGACTGATTCAGGTTTTACACATAGAACATAAAATAACATAAAAGCTAATTTTATAATGGTATTGTAGTGTACTAATTGAAAAAAGAGAGAAAAAAAATCTACCTTTCCTACCAAGCAGGATAACATCAGGACAAACTGACTGCTTCAGCATCCCTCTGATGAACTGATACTTGGAAAAGAAAGAGTCCAAAGGGGGAAGAATTGGCCTCAAACCACCAAATAGCTGCTCGCTGGGTTTCCTGATATTTACAGCAGTACAAAACTTTTACTCATTCTTTGCTCTTTTGCTTGACAGGTTGGCTACTGCCAGGAAAGTGACCTGAGAGTTAAGGAAGTGGGCAAGAATTTACAGTGGGCAACAGGAACGCTTACTGGGCTTGTGGGACAGCTAAATGTGCTGAAGCAAAATGGGAAAACATCTGTGTGAAACAAAACAAAGCACCATGTTTTCAGTAGTGACAGCTCTCACTAAATATTTAGTACAAAACTCCTTTAAAAAACGACTATAAATATGTGTGAAATAAAATGGCTAACCATAGTGATCCTCGGCGTTGCACAATCAAAAACAATGTCGACTCACTGAAGGAAGAGAAATGTCAGAATCTGAGTTGGAGGCGCTCCAAAATGAGGTTGAGTTAAATGTACAATCTGGACATAGTTATAGTTTATGTGCAGAATCAGACTCTTGTCCATTAATGTAACAAAACACTTAGATGAAATAATCGAAAATATTATTGTACATGACTACGAAAATAGGATTTTGCTGGAGCACTTCAAACTTTACTCATGTTTTACTTCGACCAGCAAAAAACAGGAAGCCACTCATTTAAACCACTGACAAATAAATTAATTTACTCACCAAGAAGCCAACCGTCCCATGTTGCACCAGCTGTAGTCTGTTTCCAATCATGCTAGTTTAACGTTCTTCTTCTGTTTCTGTCCATGGAAAAAGTAGCTCATTTAGTTTGCTTTACCTCTCACATATCCTTTGATAATACTTATAACAAAATGTTTGTGTGCTCTAAGAAACGCTTCCATTTTTCTCCCCAAAAGAACATGATCAGAGATCTTAGACAAAATCTTTGTAACTCATTTAAATGACAGATAATTTTGAGGAAAATCTTGGAATTTATAAATGACCTAAATCTAGCAGGATTCATGCTTTCTTCCAAAAGGTGCATTAGTGTAGTTGAACATATTTTGAATCTTTCTGTCTAGACTTAACTTCACAGCGAGAACAAATATAATGGAGAGAGGGGTTGGATCAGGGCAAGAAAGAAAGTGAAGCACTGAGGAGTTAGTTTGAAATAAATATTTTTGAGCAATCATTTTAAAATTAGAGCCATTACTCTAACAATAAATTAAAATCCCCCTGATCCATTATTCACAAACTCATGTCAAACATGTCTTGTGAATCATTTTTGAAACCAAAACCTTTTGGTATGAATACTGCTGAGAGTTACTTTGTTTCTAATTTTCCTGCCAGTCCTGATCTGGATTGAGAACAGAAGAAGAAGAGTAAAAACCTGCCCTGTTATCTGGAATGAAAGGTGAACTTGAGCTGCTATTGTAAGGCCAAAAAAGAAAATAAATTATACCATGGATCAATGAATCGTGCCATAATTGGATATAACCTTTTTTTCATTCCAAAACAAAAACTCCTGCGTCTTGTTACAGCCTACTCTTAAATAATCCCTCTGATCCTTTTTCTTTTCTTCTTTCCCTTCTGACTTCTCTCAAGTAAAGAAAACCTTGTAACTAAGCTCTAGACTGTCTTTGACAGCAACCACAGCCACTTCTTTTCAAATCAAGTATCCTAATTAATGCTTTAAGTGGATGCATATCCGTATGCACCGCGCCATATGTGGAACTGAATATTCATGCAGTCAAGGAGCTCACTGTCCCTGCTCCAGTCCAAATGCTGAATTTCTATTACCCTCATTATCCCAACATGCTGACAGAGAACAACAAGGCAAAGAACAAGAAGGAGAGAGGAAAGTCAGTTCCTGGCAAAAGTTCACTGCAGACTTAATGACACTCAAAACTAGAGAGAAAACAAAGTATGCTTTTGTGTCATATCTATGAAAACATAGAAGTGAAAATCTACGAACATCAAATTTTTTACTACAGAATTAATTTGTAAATTTTTTACTAAACTTACAAATGAATAGTTGAATTCATTTACAAACCTACCTGCGGAGGTGCAACATCATGAGAATATATGTTAAAAAAATAAGCAAAGATATCAGGACTAAAACTATGGACCTCCACCAGTCTGGTTCATGCTTGAGCACAATTTCTAGATGACTGAAGGCACCACATTCATTGGGTCAAACACTTTCATACAAGTATACACACATTAATGAGTACACTTGCAGAAGAGAAGCCGGTTCTTGTTGCAAAGATGAATATGTTTTGGTGTGAAATGCGTTTATTAACCACCAAACAAGAGCAAAAGAGATTACTAAGATCCTACTTGAACTTGGTGAGACGGCATCATGATCCAGTGAAACCTGAACTGAAAGGCCACTCAGCAAAGCACAAGCCTATGTTCTGTCATCTGATGAACCTAAAATTAAAGTTTGTTCTTGACTATTGTGACATTTAGTGAAAAAAAGGGTAACTTGAACATCTGAAAACACCAAATGTCAAAACATCAGCCAGGAAGGTAAAACTTGCCTGAATATGGTGTCATACAAAAAGCTGATTTAGTTCTTACAAAAGAACTTGTGGGAAGAGCTGGAAAGCGTGTGAAAAAGTTGGAATACCATTACAACAACCTGAATAACATGTATATATAGATTAGAAGAGTCTTAAAATGAGACTCATTGACTTATATTTGTCAGAGGCTGTTGGCAGAGAACTGATCTCAATAAAGGTCTGTCAATTGAGCGTCATGTGTCCTTTGGTCCTGTTTTTCGGGTAGAATGGTCACAAATACTGATAAATTTCGGTTTCATTATAGAATTTTGAATAAGAAAAGTATCCTACATCATACTTATTACACAGAGTATTTTTGTTGTTCATTGTAAAGTACATTCTGTAATGGCCATTGTGGTTTCTCTCAAACTCTGAACATGTGTTTTGATCACGGCGTCAACAAAAGAGCAGTGTCACTACAAATCAGAGGCTGTGGCAGCTGTAACAAGGTGAGATGTGTGTGATAATGTGCTTGAGCAAAATAATTGGCCAAGTGCCTCTACTGGAACTGGGATGTGAGGAGAAGAAGAATGAAGAGCCGAGCAATGAGGCAGAGGACTTGCAACACTGACAGCTCTGTAGCTGATGTTCAGGCTTCAACTCCTCCAGCTGCCTTTCGCTTGAAAAGGTTCCAAGTGCCGCCAAGGTCAGGGGAGCACTGTCATTCAACACCACTGTGTGTATGGAAGGGCAACGTGTATGGTATGCGTGTGTGCCTGTGATGGTGAAAAGGGGGAAAAGAAAGCTGGGCGTAGGGAGATGTATTAAAGATAAGATACAAGGCAAGACGTGTGTATTTGTGTAGGAGTTACTATAGCGACTGCAACAGACAGCAACAACGCCAGCAACAGTTGGGTTTGTCCTCTTATTAGCCGTGTTTAACTTTGTGCTTGTGTGTCAAAATGTGTGCAGTCATGTCTGTGTATCAGTGCCTCTTACAGCCTGACTAACAATCTGCATCATCGACATTCTGCAGCCGTATCAGTTTCAGCGAAACTCAAAACTGGGTCATATAAAAGACAAAATATTGTGACATATTCAAACATTTATATAGAACATATTTACATGAACAGAAGTCATCTTAATCCACTTATGAAATTACCATCAAAATGAATATATCAAAAGAAAAATAGTTAAAATTTTTACTTTCAGTGACCACATTTGAAATCTGTGAATTATTCCAGAGAGGGATTTGAATTATTGTTTTTATTTTCTTTACTCATCATTCATTGTAAGCTTTGACACAATGAGATTCTATTGAATAGCTGTCTTTATAACATGCAACATTTATGAATAACAATAATAATAAAAAAAAACAACTTACGTTTACCAAGGAGAAATCTAACAGATATGGCACTAGCTATGTGCGTTACTACGAATGCTACAAAGTGCAAAGGCCACCAAGTCTTCATAGAAGCAATTTGATACAACTCAAAACATGCATTTGAGTCCAGAGTGAATTAAAGAATGAAATTATGTAAAAATGATGTCAGGTAGAGGATCTGTGATGCTGTGGGATTGTTTAAAATACAAGGATGTTTCAAATAAAACACTGGTGAGCTCTGCTAGCAGTCTTCCTGAGATTCAAACATATGACCAGGTCACACAGAAATGGTTCACCTGGACACAAAATCAAGATTATAGGACAATTTTTGCTGATTCTCCAAACTTATTATACATAAAGAGCAAAGAAAAGAACCCTAATGTGATTATTTAAATGATGTACTCTAATTATTTTTTCTCACAAATTGCTATAGCTTATAGAGTTTTGTCATAAATCCTAAATTCCTCTGTCGTAGACTCAGTGACAGGTTGCTGTTAGAAGGGGCGCAGAGTGGGCTGCAATTGCATCTGGTCTTCAGATATCCACCTGTCAGGACAATCCAGATCCTGCTGAATATGTGCACTTAACTCTTCAGAAAACACAGTCGAGAACATTTCATTTTTGCTTCCCCCCAAAGAAATCTATGCCAATGCAAACCCAAACTCAACAGTCATTTAATACTATTTCTAGGGGAAATATCTTTGATCTCCGAGATGCATGGCTAAAACGTTAAAATCAGGCTTCAACAAAACAACATCAATTTGAAGCAGATTCCTGCAATTAAGAAGTGTGACAAGGGGAAAAATAACAGTAAAAGACGAGTATCACCACGACAACCCTTGTAAACAAACAAACACTCAAAAACTAAATTTCTGGACATAGTATTTAACAGAAACGGCTCAGTCTGTAATGCATTATTACTTAATTGAAACATTATTTTAGACAGTTTATCTTTCAGCTTGAGAGTTTCTGTAGAAGTTGAATCTCTTTCAGTTACAAAATCCTGCAAATTAAACATGGATCTCTTTTCTCTGTCCTCATACACAGTCTCCACTGAAAAAATGTCTGGTGTCTACAGTGAGTGAGTAGACAGTGGTTTGGCTTTGAGAAATGTTTCTGATGTCCATCACCCTGCTTTGTTTCTCTGCTGTCATCAGAGTGAACCGTTTGTGGTTAAATATTTAAGCTCCAATCATCTCCTTCCCTGGCTTTTGATTCTTTTCCTGCTCCTTTCTCATTCCTTTTGTCCTTTTCTTGCCCACTCTTCTCCACTCAGAACAATCCATCAAGCATTTTGTTCCTTAAACACAGGAACTATTTCAATAACGGAGTTTATTTCCAGTTTTGAAGGTGCTTTCCATAGATCTGTGGTGATTTTTGTTATTTCATTTCAAGAGATTATGATCCAACTTGCATTCTCTCCTCCCTTACTTAAACTTCCGTCCTAGAATACCACAGCTTTAAGTCTGACCTTCCATCTTTATCTTTCCGTTGTCAGAAACACCTCCTCCTTTGGTGGTTTTACAATCTGAAAGGGTAATGAGAGGAATTTGAAGTTTATCTGCTTCAGAGTCAGGCGTGGGGGAGAGAAGTCAATCTTCTCTGACCCTGTGGAGGAAGAGAAAGCTTAATATAACTATTTCTGGGAGCTTCAGTGAACCAGCCGCTAATGAATATATGGACTGTTTTGTGGTGAATCCCTTCTACATTCATGTGGAGAAGTATAAAACCCTAATAAGAGTTTCTATCACCTGAGGTGAAGGAATATTCCCTTGCTCAATCTAATTCAGATCTAAATAAGGTTTTATTTAGCAGTGCAAGACATAGAACAGCAACGTTCTATGTCTTACTGAAATAGATGCAAACATATTGCTTGCACGAAGCAAGCAACATATTGCCTCACCAGTAGCACAGAACAATTAGCACACTAATCCAGTGTTGCGTCAATGCATTGAATTGCAGATATGATCCCATCTGGTCAGGCCATGTCTTTGAAAATGTCCTGAAATATTCATGTGAATGTTTTTTTTTTTTTTTTTACAGCATTTATTTAGGTCTGAGTATTTTAGGTGGCTAATGCCAACTTTGAAATAATAAAATCCTGTATGATGGATTTACATAAATAACTTATGCATCTACTATGCAAAATCATTTACAAAACATATTTTCTCTCTCTCTTCTGAATTCTTGCATTTTTCTATTTATGTATTTTCTTGCATGCATTGGGACGTTCTCTTTACAGTCTTTGTTTTCTGGATTATTGCATAATAAGATTGTTGATTGGATGCACATGCATCTCCCAAGCTGCTTAATTCAAATCCTTTGCCATCATAAATTACACATGCATTGTCCCATGATATTTCTATTTGTGCAACTCCCAAAAATTGTTCTGGCTGTTCTGGCTGTCAGCAGAAAGAAACTTGTAAAATGTCAACATTTCTACAGCAGAGGTGTGAGATCCAGGTTTCTTAATACACAGAATATACACTGTGTTCCAAATTATTGTGCAAATTGGATTTAAGTGTCATAAAGATTTAATTTTTTGTTGTGCTATTAAATTTATAGATGGAATTGTGTGTCATGGCTCTTTGAATCACTCTAATTAATTTCAGAGAGCTGGTTGATTAGTTTGTCTGGTGAGCTCAATTAAAGGAAATCTACTTAAGAAGGATGTTCCACATTATTAAGCAGGCCACAGGTTTCAAGCAATATGGGAAAGAGAAAGGACCTTTCTGCTGACGAAAATAATCAGATAGTGTAGAGCCGTATGACAAGGTATGAAAACATTAGATGTTTGACAAAAACTGAAGCATTATCGTACTGTGAAGAGATTTGTGGTTGATTCAGGACAAAGATGGGTTTGTACAGATAAAGGCAAAATGAGGAAGGTTTCTGTTAGACAAATTCATCGGATTAAGACAGTAGCTGTTAAAATGCCCTTACAAAGCAGCAAACAGTTATTTGAAGCTGCTGGTGCCTCTGGAACCTCAAGGTAGAGGA
>CAEFZX010028034.1:0-22168 GCA_903066825.1 Alfaro cultratus | reverse complement strand
CTTGGCTAACTTCTTCTACCTCTCCGAAGGTAGAATAACACAGGCCTAGAGCGCCCTCTTGCGGTTTAGTGTGAAAATAACATGTGATATGATATAATAACTTGTTAATTTCCACACATAAGTCGCTCCGGAGTATAAGTCGCACCCCCGGCCAAACTATGAAAAAAAGTGCGACTTATAGTCCGGAAAATACGGTACAATAACTATATGAAAAGGAGCAGAAAGAAGCATAAAAGAAGCATCCAGGTTGGGTTATTCCTCTTACAATAACAAATTTAGCTGGATGATAAAATTGTTGTTTTGAGACCATCAACTAATAATCATAATGGCATTAAACTATAAATTCTAATGAACATTTAACACTGGAACTGGAAGATATTTTAAATATCCAAAATAAATAAACAAGACAACAGATAAAATTAAATATTAAGTCTCTGTAAACAAGATTATCCTCCCAAAACAAAAAGGATTAGTTGAGACCAAAACACCAAACTGACGACTTTTATCATCCAGTTTTTGGTAAAAAAGAGAAAAAGGACAAATTATGCAAATGGAAATTATTAAATTTGTTTTCATTTATTACGCCGTTAATTGATTCATTGCTTATTGTGACAGGCCAAATCATCACCCCTCCACCGCCGTGCTCAACAGCTTTACATTGACATTATTTTGTGTTGTGGAGAACCAAACATAGAGACAACAGTGAGAGCTCGATAAGAGCAGAAACAGAGGCTGACCTGTGGGGATGCGTATGTTGATGTCTGACAGGGTCAGCTGGTTGTTTCCCCAGGTGAAGGAGCCGTTGCTCACCTGGACGGAAACAGAGACGAAGCAAACTGTGACTGCATCGTTTTGGAGACATTTTGTAGCAACAGCAGATGTGTCAGCCTGCGTACGTGCCGTTTCACTGTTACGCACTGACCTACAAGAGCAAAGTACATGGCCCGACCCGAGTTTAAGAAGTCCTGCGAGCGAGTTCACAGGAGTGGACAGTGGTTAGATAACAGCTTCACACAAGGAATGACACGTGCTGCGTTCACGACACGGGGGAAACCAAACAGCTGTCAGCAAGTCTCTGGTTCTGCAAAAAATACCAGAATCTGGCAGGAATAAAGTTCATTGACTTTAATCAGAGTTACATGCTACAAAAACAAAGAGCTGGAAATTATGAGATAAAGAAAGCCAGAAATGTTTATTCATTTAAAGGATAGGCGAAAAAGTAAAAAACAGATTGATTTAATGTCCATCTTGATCTTTATATTTTCCTTCTAACAGGTTTTCACTGTTTTTCTTTTGGACTTTGGCTGTTTTTTCCACTCATTTTCAGTCCAATAGCTAAAGCAGAGCTTAAAAAACACCAACAAATAAAAACAAATACAGTAATTCACCTTCTTAAACCCTTCCCACATTCCTATGCTGAAAAAGTGCTGAAACTAGCTTGAGTAAAACATAAAAAGCAGTAAAAGTGAAGTTGCTACATACATGAGGTTGTATTATTTTCCTTTATTTACCAATATTAGCCAGTAAAAGCATTTTAGTACATAATGAATGTAAAAAAGAAAACCACACAGCCATTTATTGGCAATAAATTAATGATTTCAAAACCTCCCATTTGTTAAGTCACATTCTCTGGGCACCGGACGTTACCTAGCAACCCAGCCCTGTTACCAGGCAACCCCAGCCACGCCCAGCCCGTTACCTGGCAACCCCAGGAGAGTTCCAGAATGTTTGGTCAGCCCGTTACCTGGCAACCCCAGGAGAGTTCCAGAATGTTTGGTCAGCCCGTTACCTGGCAACCCCAGGAGAGTTCCAGAATGTTTGGTCAGCCCGTTACCTGGCAACCCCAGGAGAGTTCCAGAATGTTTGGTCAGCCCGTTACCTGGCAACCCCAGGAGAGTTCCAGAATGTTTGGTCAGCCCGTTACCTGGCAACCCCAGGAGAGTTCCAGAATGTTTGGTCAGACCTCTATACACTTGTTAAAGTGAAGGACTCAGAAACAGGCTGATCACTGAAACTCTTCCTCCTTCTCACACTGTTTACATTCCTCCCATCTGTTGCTTTTACATGTTTATTTTTCTGTTTATTTTATCTAACAAGAACCCCACAGGTTTTTTATTCCAGTTACCCTCGCCACATGTTACTGGTCCCAACAGGAATCTAGAGAAAGCAGCATCTTTTGTTTCTGTTAGGGAAAATCCTCACGATAAGCTGCTTGGAGTTTGTTTTTGTTTGATTTGGGGAAAGATTTCAATAATAGACGGAGAGAAAGACGCCGAATATATTAGGTCACATTTGATGCACATGTAGAAAGTGAAAGGATTACAGAACCGACTTTGGTTATTTTTTCAGATTTTCAGAAATTTTGTGATAATAAAAACATAAAAACCAGAACACCCACAGATAATGAACAATAACAAACACAGTGTACATGACAGACTGGTGTCACAGCTCCCATGGGAAAAATGAAGAAAAACAGGAAAATGAGGAGAAGACATGTAACGAAGGGCGACTGCAGTCAGAAAATGAGTTCAGGGTTTGACCAGGATTCAATCTTATTAAACCAACAAGGAAATAATCCAATACAAGCTGGGAAACATTAATAACTAGAAAAAACTAAAACCCTTCCTGTTCTGCTAATATTCATGTCTGAATTCAAAATGTTAAAAACTCATTACAGCTGTCATAAAAACAAAACCGCATCCATGAACAACAAATTAAATCTCTGCAAAGTAGGACTGCAACTAACAATTATTTCAGTATTTAGTAATTATCATTCTGATGATTAATGGGATAAAAAACGTCTCATTCTTCAGACTTTTCAACCACATAAGCCTTTTTTATACAATATTAGAAAAACATTAAGAGATGCAAATAAACAAATAACTGAATCCAATTTTAAAATCAGAAAATAAAGATTTTATTGTCTAAAATGTAAAAATACAGCATTCATTCAGTAAATCTGAACCAGGTGAAGCTAAAACGTGAAAAGTTTTGGCAAAACCGTATTTACAGACAAAGAGTTTTAACTTAAATGAAAAATATATACATCACCACTATTTTCGAGTTTGTGTACTCCAGATTAATCGATTACTAAATTAGTTGACAATTATTTCAATAACCGATTAATCACAATTAGGCATTGTGAATCGTTTCAGGCCTAAAAAGTGAAATAATTGTCCTTTGTCCATGAAAGGTGATGCTGACTGAGCGTTTATCTGAGCAGATAAACGCTCAGCTCTGGTGCAGCCACACCAGAGCAGCGATGCGGCTGCTGGTGTGGGAACGCAGATTCTGCGTTAATCAGTCGACTGGACAGCAGCTTCACTCCGCAGGGATGAGACAGGAAGAGAAGCGTTTACAGAGCGGCTGAGACAAATCTGGACACTTTCACAAGACCCTTGAAGGGGCGACTAATTCTCGTGTGAATTCTGCATTTCCTGCGCAAGGCCACAAACAAACACAACACATGCAGAGTCACGTGTTTACGCCCTTTTACAGTTTAAAATTGTACATGTTGGATTATTCTTTAAAATGACAAGCTGCAAAAAAGGCTAAACATTTTGCCTGTTTTTTGGTTGTTTTGTTTTGATTTATTTAACAATTTGAAAACGTTACCAATCAAACTGTTTTCTGCTTTTTGGGGTTTTTTGTTTTGGTTTTTATTTTATTTATTTAGTCTTGTTACCAATCAATCTGTTCTTAGCCAAGTTACAAAACTTCTTTTCTGTTTTTTTTGTTATTATTATTATTATTATTATTATTATTATTATTATCTGTATTTATTTCATTTTATTTTTATATCAATTTTCAGTCCAGTCACTAATAAAAAAGGTGTTTGCCTGTTTTTGGGTTTTATTCCTCATATTTTAGGCGAGTCAAGACAGTTTGGCACTAATTGTTAGGTAATTTAATTCTTATCATGAGACTTAAGAGGTTTAAAATAATAAAAAACATTTCCTAGAATAATTGGGTCCAGTGGTGAAAACTCATCAGAAAATCCTCTGAACTCTCGATCAAGACTTTGTTCAAACTGCTTTTCTCCTTTTCCTGCCCTTGGTGATCATCATTTCTAGTCTTGAAACTGAACAAAGAGTTTAGTTTTTGTTTGCTGTGTAAGCTTTAACCCTTTCAGAGCTGCTGAACTTTGACCCTCACCTTTACGGCCACGTCCTCCGTCTCGGTGGGTCTCATCGCCCGCCGGCTCGGCTGCTCGTAGTTGTCCATCTGGTAGCGCATCGGCTGCTTCCTGTTGATGGCTTTGGTCTTTAAAAGATGGTTAAACATTCACCATTAAACAAAAGTCTTTACCATTAATGCATAAACAGAGAAAACAAGAATAAGTGCAATAATTTAAATCATTTTGTGACAAAATAAACAATTTTTTACTGAATTTTGATGATAAAAACAAAACTCAACACTGAGAACTGCAGGGAAAGCTCTAATTTCCAACTATAAATCAAAACCTGAAAGCAACACTTGCTAGTTTTTCTGAGTAATCTGTTAAGAGTAACTCTCACCATCCCCAGGTGTTTCTTCCCTACGTCCAGGGAAACTGATATATCTCCATTTCTCCAGCTGTCTTCCCCAATTTCATCGCTCTGGAGAAACTCACCAAGCTTCTGGACACTTTAGAGAGACACACACACACACACACACACACACCGATCTATGAGAAGTGGGAACGGTAAGAGTTTAATACCAGCAATCTCTCAGGAGTTTAGAGTTTCTGTTCTCTGATGTCAGCTTTTCCATTCAGGAGATGCAGCAGCTGAAACATCTCCATGTTTGGTAACGTCCAGACAACCAGATCTGCTGTCCTCATCAGCAAAACACTCACCTGACGAGAGCTTTTACCGCAAATCTGACCACAGTGGAGAGCAGGAAGAGCGGCGTCACCAGGATGTGGAAAAGCGCCAGCGCTGCAAAGACTTGAGAAGGACTGGGAATGCTGCTGGTGAGGAAGTGATGAACCCCAAACGTCTGGAAAAGAAGAAGTTCAGATTTCACCTCTGATAATTCATGGTACACAAGCTGCACTGCTGTAGATATCATGATATGAAATAATTAAACTTACAGCAAGAACGGCAGCAATGGGAATAGCAGCGTTCATGAAAACTGCAAAAAGAAGAGCAGACATCATCCACAAGACGAGGAATCTCCGTCTGCCTGGATGTTTCCCCAATAAATCGGTAGAGTTCATTTAAACTGGATGGATTTCTGGGACAAACCCGACTACTGGAATATAACACATTTTCTAAAGGAATGAGGCTTGAGCTTTGGGAAGAGCATTTCTTATGATGGACCAAGCCTTACTTTTGGTTTGTTTTATCCACTCCAACACCAGATTATGTGTCCAGTGGAGTGAAGGTGAGGCTTTCAGGACAAAGAACTTCGCCCCAACTGGACCAGAGGTGGAACAAAGGCAGACGATTACTTGGCTAACATTCCCACCAGCCGTGTTTATTCCACCTTAACACAACTCCAGTCCGTTTGCCTAGAAAATCCGGTTTGGTTGGTGAGGTGGACGCCTACAAAGCTCGGTCTGATTCGGTTAAAGGGTTTCGGTTCGGTTCGAATGTGAACGCCAAGCAGACTGGAGACCGCTCCAAAAGCAGGAAGTGCACTACAGCGCAGGGCATTCTGGGCAAATACAACCAAAGCTAACATGTTAGCCTAGCACTAGCAGCAGAAATGGCTCCTGGTCTTTAGCCAAAGACTAAAGAGAAATCCTCCATCAGTAAAATCTGATCCTCCATCTTGTTTCCATCTGGTGAAGAAGGAAGTTGCTCTCAGTGTCTTCAGAGGTTTTTGTGTAGCTTCCTTCAGTGGTTCTCTGGCAGTAAAACTATTGGTGGGAAAGACTCACCTCGACTTCTCCAAACTTATTTCTCGTCCCTGTTGCTGAACAGATCAATCTTCGACTTGGAAAACAACTTGATAAATTTTAATTAGCTACGTAGAAAAGGATGTCAGGGCTAAACAGTTACTGACTATTTTCTTTAAAGCTTTTAGGAACAAGAGGTTGGATCTCTAAGGTCAAATGTTGGGTATTTCTTAAGGTGGCAAAATCTTCTTATTGGTAATGTTTCTTTTGTCCTTAACTGCTTCCTGTAAGATCCTTAAGGTCACATCACTCATAAGGCCATTCTCAATTCTTTTTTATTAAACTTTATAGGAGATGAAATCCAGCTTTCTGTAAAAGAAGCTAACGTTTGAAGAAAACCTCTGTCATTGAGCCATCTAAACAACTACCAAATAATGCCTGAAGCTTATGTTTGCTGCCTTACTGGACATGGAGGTGTAGAAAGCAAACGTCCTGAGGCTGGTGAGTTCTTTGCCTCTGGTTTGCTCCACGCTGTCGCAGAAGATATCCTCCCAGGCGTAGAGCTTCAGCAGCTTTATGCCCTTCAGGATCTCTGTGGTCTGTTTCAGACGGTCTGTGGAGTGTTCCTGCAGGACAGGATGATCAAGACACGGTCACAGTTTAATATCCATCTATTAGAACGTGAATATGTTTCAGTGTCCAGAGTTTCAGGAAGCCCTGATCGGTCATGGAGCTTTTTTTAGAAATGTGGACTGTTGATGCTGACATTAGCATTAGTTGCATGTTTAGCATTGAGATGCTATTGTAAGCTTGAATGGCTGCACTGAAAGGCTAATAGTCTTTTCTAGCGACCAATCAGTTTGGTTTGAAGCAGAAATGAAAACCCAGATGGACCAGAGAAGTGTCTTCGTCGTCCATCAATGTTGTTTGCTAATGTCGCTTGTGCATCAGATGAACAGGTGAACCAGAAACAGGTATGTGTTTAAGCCGTGTCACTAGTTCTATTGCTTGCATTCTTTGGGTTTCAGGTTTCTGATTCCCGCTGGAGAATAACAGATAGTGCTTCACAAATGTATTTATAAAATAAAAAATAGGAAAGAAACAGACTCCAGTCTGTCTGCGAACCTTGATCTGGGTTCAGTTGAAGTGAACTCTAGTTCAGTTTGAATGCATATGTGAACACCAAGTGGACCAGAGACTGCTCCAACAGCAGGAAGTGGACTACAGCGCAAGGCATTGTGGGTAAATATAACCAAAACAAATGTGCTAGCAGGAGAAATCGTTCAACCGCTAAAATCTGACGCCTCCATCTTGTTTCTATTTAGTGAAGAAGGAAGTTGCGCTCAGTGTCTTCAGAGGTCTTTGAGTCGTTTTGTGTCAGTTCTTGGTGCAGCGCCCCCACAGGCCAGGAGGGGAACAGGTCGGTTTGACTCAGAGCAGAGAGAAAGAGAACCACAGCAGAACAGATGATGAAGTTTTGGTCTCAATCGAACCGAGTCCACTGGGCTATCAGCTGGAAGAACATCTGAAAATCGACCCGCAGACGGTGGCGTCCATTGTTACTTGCTACAATAAGCGCTGGGTTGGAAACCATTCACAACAAAGTTTGGTTGATTTCAAATCAGTCGTTTTAACAGGACAAAAAAATGGATTTTCATACTTATTTCAGTTTGTGGTTCTGATGTGACAAATGTAAAAAGCTTAGAGGTTTGAATACGTTTGCACGAAAACTGAACAAATATTAAATTTTACTGTTTACCAGCGCGCTTTTCTGTGTTTCTGCCAACTTTGTGGCGATGAGGTACTGAACCGGCGCCAGCAGAACTATAACCGACGCTCCAACCAAGGCGCTCCAGCTCAGGAAGTTGTAGAGCAGAATCACTCCCATCACAATCTGAAATGAAGAACAGGACAGACTGAAACAGATCCACATTTAAAGCTCAGGTTGACGACGTTTCTCAGGAAACAGCGATTCACCTGTACAGGCATGGCCCAGAGGTTGGGGCAGAGGAAGAGGAACCACATCAGCTGGTTGGTTTCTATGGCAACCAGGTTATTTATCTGCCCCAGAGTCATCTCCCCCATCGACATGTTGGAGGTGGACAGTCGCAGGATTTTGTTGTAGATCATCGCCTTGGTAACGAAACATAAAAACAGACCTCAGGATCACCAGATGATGGCGAAACATTTCTGCAAGTAGCTGGCAGAAACTTCTTCATGTATTCTCTAATCCTCCTGAAAGTATTTACACTTTTACAATCTTAAAAAAATCCTCTGGAATATTTGAAGGTTTTAACAACCGGTCACAGGAAAAGTAAACAATGACAGCATATAATCTGTTGTGTGTTTTGTGCAAAGGAGCAGCAAAACTAGATGCAAACACATAAATGACCAAAACAAACAAGCGCAACAGAAAACCATCGGAAATAAAAAATGCTGCAACCACAAGAAGCAAAAGGGAGCAGGAATCTGCAGCGGGTTATATTACTGATGTAAACATACAGCTGCTCTATGGTATCGTAAAAGACATAAATATAAAAAGGCCTGTCATGATTACAAACTGGATGATATATTGTTCCATAACTGATTACAACAATAAACATTAATATTCAAGTAACATAATGATAATGGCAAAATAATGCAAGTTTTCCCTCTCAAAGATGAATAAACTTTAATTTCTAAAAAAAACACTTAACACTGACTCTGGAAGACATCTTTAACATCTAAAATTTAAAAAGCAAAAGAACCAATAATATTTTCAAAAAATGGAAATAAAACCAAACTCAACCAAAATCACAAATATAAAGGATTATGTAAAGAAATGTATTTACTTTTCTTCCTTCCTTCCTTCAACACACCTCGTCTTTACTTACGATTTGTTGGTCATCTCCCTCTAGTGGTCTGGAGGACTTACATTTTGTAGAGGGAGTCTGCAGCGTTTCAGATTTTATTTTTAGTTAAAGGTGCAGCATTTTGTTTATTGATCGCAGCATTTTTTTTCTGTGGTTTCAGCGATTTTTGGTGCATTTGTTTCTTTGTGTTTGTGTGTTTTGGAGTTTGCATCATTCATGTGTTGCATAGCTGCAATCCACCTTATCCTAAAGAAATCCTGCATTGCTAAAAACTGAGTTTTCTAGCTGAACTGTCACATTTTCCAGTTTCCTGATGCGTCCCTCACCAGCAGAGCGCCCCTCAGGTTGATGCCCGTCTCAATGGTGACATAGTAGGACGCCTGCAGGAAGGTTCTCTGCAGGACTAACGCCAGGAAGAGGAGAACGGCCAAGACGGAGCTGTTCTCCAGAAGCTCGGTGGTGTACATGAAGTAAACACGGAAATGGTTTTCCTGCAAACACAAACATTCAATTTACAAGATGTTTGAGTTAAAAAATGTTTTGTTTTTGAAGATTTCATTTTGTATTTTTTTCACCCACGCACTACTTAGGTTTCCGTATTTCAAAGTGATGTCAGGGCGGCCATCTTGTTTGACAGGATGACAATAATACGAGAATAAAGTTGTAATTTTATGAGAACTGCTGCATAAAAAATAAAAAAATTAAAATAAGGAATGTTGAGCGTCTTGGGAAGTTATATTTTAGCATCGGTTTCACAAGTAAGGAAAATAAAATCTTTCCACACATCAGAATCTAATTATCATCAGGAGCAGGAAACGATTACAAAAATGAAAATAATGAATAAAGATCCACACAGTTTGAGCTGCTCAAGTCTGATAAATACACTGAAGCTTCTTGGAATTTTAAGATGATATTTATTTAATTACATCATTTTTAAAAATTGTAATCCCATCATAACTCACAGAAAGGATGAATTGTAAAAACAAAATTTTAAAACACAAAATATTTTTTAATATTTTTATTCTAGTTTCTATTGCAAACAGCTTAGTAAACTTAAAATATATGTTAACAAATTAACTTTAAGATATAGGAGGTTTAATTAAAGAAAATCATTAATACTGTTGAAGACATTATTGACAGATTATGTCATTTGCACATAGAAAAATGTCTCGTAAGTGAAATAATCAATGTTTTCAACATTAAGGATTTTTTACCTCCTATATCTTGCTAAAAAGGTTCTTGCTAGTTAGTTTTATCTTATTTCAAGTCTACTAAGATATTTGCACCAGAAACTAGATTTTAGTTTCAGATTTTATTTCTAAGCCCTATTGATTTCTATAATCGTGTTTCAGATCAAGTTGCGCTAATATTTCAGGTCAAATTTGAATCCCAAAGATAACTTGAGTATTTTTTAACTGTATAGATAAATGAGAGAGTTGAGAGAGATGCTGAGCTCTGCTCTCTGTCTCCGCTGCCACTAAAACACACCTGACAGCATCTCCAGTAAACTCAGACCAGACAAACCAACTGCAGGAAAACTTCCTGTCTGCACAGGAGCGTCTGCTCTGCTTCTCCGACTGCGACTTTCTCAGGCTGGCATGAACTAACGAGGTGCTAAAGTCTGTTTTCCGTCTGTCAGCTTCGCCTCGTTTACGCTACAAACGTTTTAAAAGTCTTGAAAAATGAAGCAAACGATCATCAGCGTCCAAATATGGCTTCAGGTTTTGGAAAGTTGACCCTGTAACGACCTCGTTCCAGTTCCTGGCATCGGCCACCGGATTTAAAAATAAAATCTCCTGGTATTTCAGAACAAGTGGAAAGTAGAGAAACAGGCCCAAATGACTTTTTTCCCTTATTTTTGTCAACAACAAAAAAGCAACTAATAAATCTATTTATTAAAAAACTTCAAATCAATAAAATCGTTTCTTTAAAGCAGAAAAAAACAGTTACTAAAACTTGACAAGTTATATTTATTCAAATGTTCGTGCACTGAATGGCATGTTCTCTTGTCTTTCCCATTTTGAAGGGAGTGTAAAAGAAATGAGTCTCAGTTTTAGACCATCAGGAAACAGGAAGTTTGGGATTTCAAAGTAAAAGTTTGATTCAAGACACAATGATCAACTTTAAACATAAAATAAACTAAAAACCGCTCTGAAAAATGTCCTAAATTACTGATTCACACTTTATTTTTTTCAGTTAAATTATTAAATTGTGCTGCTATCTTGATCTTAATGAGGTTTTTTATTATTAAACTCAAATTAAAGCTTTGATTTTTGTAATTTTTTTAGCATGAGATTTTGCTGCTCCAATAAAATCTTTTTACATGAGGAATATAAAAAAGGAGAGGATGTAAATATTCATGTATTTAGAAAGATTTTAGCAATTCTTCAACACTGAAACTAAATCACAGATTTATCACATGATTGATTTATCTGGATGATAAATCGTCCCAGGAGTTACTGCCATAATATTGATAATATTGTCTTTTTTTTAGATAATTTTCAAGTTATTTAATTGTAATGGCGCAACAAAACAAGAGTAACAAATTAAAATATCCAAAATACCAGAAACAACAAATAAAATTAATTATGAAGTCTGTAAAGTTAGACCAAAGCACCAGACTGAAGATTTCATAGAAAAAGACAAAAAAGAGAAAATCGATAAATCATGCAGATGGAAATTATTGAGTTTGTTTTAATTCTTCATGCGTTTGATTGATTTATTGCCCAATCAGGAAAAGCGCTGCTGGTTCTCATTTTGATCCGGCAGGAGGAAAGTCGCGCTCACCATGTTCTTGTTTGCCGACGTGTTGTTGTTATCGTCGTCCAGGTTGCGAACGATGCCGTAGATGCAGAGCGGCCCGGCGAACCCCAGCAGGTCGGCCAGGTACCGGAAGGTGCTGCTGAGCAGGATCGGCCGGCCGAAGGCTCTGTACATGGAGCGCCAGATGGACGGCGCTCGGTCCGGATCTTCGCCCGTCTGTGTTGAGGTGAAACGGGTGAATTAAAGCGGAGAAACAACCGGACCCGGTTTGGACCGTCGCTCGGCTCACCCTCTGATCCTCGTAGGCGTCTTTCAGCCTCAGGTAGTTGGTCAGAGCTCTCATCGCGATGGGCAGCTTCCCGATCTTCTTCAGCTCGATCGGCCTCTTATGGGCGCCGATAATGAGGGGGTTCATCCACCAATACGTCGCCTAGGCAACAGAAATGGACCAAAAACAAACTCCATTTTCCAGGATTTACTTCCAGGAATTAAATAGGTTTTCAAAAATATTCCTTTATTCTTAACTCTCATGTGAAAAGAAGTTATTACTCCTCAAAAACAAAAGTATTTTTGTCTGATTTCTAGTGTAAATATCTTTGTACACTAAATAAAACAAAACTAACTTACAAGTAACTTTTCATCAAGATTTAGATGCTTATTTTAAAGCTCCCACTTTGCAAAGTTTGTTTTCCCATTGGGTCTCAAACGTAGGCCTGTCGTGATAACTTTTGTTGGATGATAAATTGTCTCAGATGTTTTCACAATAAATGATAATATTGTTTTTTTGAGACATTTTTCAAGTGATTTAAGGTCAATGGAATAATAATGCAAGAACACATCCTCAAAGATCGATAAACATTAAACTGTAATGAACATTTAACATGGAACTGGGAGACATTTTAAACATCCAACATAAATAAACAACACAACAGAAACAACAAATAAAATTAATTATGGAGTCTCTGGAAACAAAATTATCCTTCAAAAAAGGGTTGAATTAAACTCTAAAAAAACACTCATCCGTTTTTTGGCAATAAGTAAATGTTTTTTGGTGTCTAGAAGGTGAGCCATTCCAAAAGCTCCTTAAAACTGGAAATTCAAAAGTGCTTTATTGATTCTAAAGGGAAATTAAATGTCACATTCGCTGTTACCTAGCAACCCCAATCGAGTTCTTCCCCGTTACCTAGCAACCCCAGCGGAGTTCTTCCTCGTTACCTAGCAACCCCAATCGAGTTCTTCCTCGTTACCTAGCAACCCCAGCGGAGTTCTTCCTCGTTACCTAGCAACCCCAGCGGAGTTCTTCCTCGTTACCTAGCAACCCCAGCTGAACTTCTGTAAGTTTAGTCAGCTGGTTTTACCGGTGCATTCGCTGTACAATGGCTGCTGAAGAAGACAAGTGTTTTGTTGTTTATTTGCTATCCAGAAACCACTTGCTGCATTCTTGTTGGTTGTGCAGGAGGTTCGACTTTTTTTTCAAAGATATACAGTTGTATAATTGCGCAAAATGTCATATTTTAACTGAAATAATCTGCCAGGGGAGGGAGTATTTAATATTCAAGAATTATTTACTTAAAACTAGATCTTCTATCGTCATGAAAAATTACTTGTAAGCTAGTTTCGTCTTCTTTCAAGAAACTAGACAAAAAAACTTAGTAAGATTTTGTGTTTTTTTCAATGTAGATAATTATAAGAAGCACCTTAGAGAGCAGGTTGACGAACGGCTGCAGGAACCGGACGCCTAGATCCTGTAAATCCTCCGGCGGTTTCACCTTCTGGGGGTTGGTGAAGAAAACATATTTCTATAAAAAGAAAAGAACAGAATTAGAGAGGTGAAGCAGATTGTTGAGGTTTTTCCAGAGCAGGAGGGAATGCTGTGGCGAACCCGGACTCGGATGACGTTGATCTCCACGGCCATCAGCAGTCCGTAAAGGATCACCAACAGGGCCGTGATGCAGAACCGCAGGTACTTGAACCGGATGCCAAACTCTGCAAACTTCCACAGCTTGATGGACTTGGTTATGAACGCTAACACCCAGTAGATGAAGAGGACTGGGAGCAAAGAGAGGGTCAGAAGTTTACATACACCCTGTCTGGAGTTACATCATCTCCTGTTTCAGGTCAGAATCACCAAAACTATTTCTATTTGCTAAAAGAAACAATAATGAAAGAAAGAAAATGCCAGATTTATTTATTCGTGTCTTTGTGGTCAGAAGTTTACATACATCTCCTCAGTGTTTGGTAGCATCTTTAGATGCTGCTTCAATACTTCCACTAACCGTCGGTTGGGCTGGGACAAGAGTCCCAGTGTTTCCTCCAAAGGTAATGATGGTCTTTATGTCCCAACAGTTCCACTTTAGTTTCATCACGTCTCCAACAATGAAGCTGATTGTCTCTGTGGACATTTGAACTGTTTCTTTTGGGTACATGGCTCAATCTGGCAGATTATGTGATGTAAACTTATGATCACAGAGACATTAATAAATACATTTCTGACCAAAAAAAAGAACACTTTGATCTGATTTAACTTCAAATAGTGAGAAATCTTACCCAGCAGCAGTTTGGGGAAGTTGGACGTCTCTATGTTGTGGTAGTAAACAACTGATGTTGTTGCAGCAATGAAACCCATGAAGGCAGGCATGAAGAGATGGAGGTGGTTGGAGGTCATTGTCCTGCAAGAACGTAAATACTGTCAGTATCCGTGAGGGAACAAAATGTCCTCTGTACGTTAGTCCTCCTGCAGACTGACGTGTTGGAGACGATGCCCTCTGCGAACTCGCACACGTGGACGAAGAGCAGCAGGAAGGTGAGGATCCACCGCATGTTGTGTCCGGGGAAATGAAGCCATGTGTTGTGATGAATCTGAACCTTGGAGCTCTGGCTGCCCCAACCTGGAAGACAAGATGGACGCTCTAAAAACGCTGTTCAAAACGCCTGGCTGGACCTAGCCCCGCCTTCGAGGCACAGCTCCTCCCCCTCTCAGCTCCTTCAGACTAGCCAGCAGCAATTAGCAAACACCCAGACACAAATACACACCTGCAATTTTTGTTAAAGTTTCATAAGTTTTTTATTGAAAGAAAATAATCTGGAAAAATGTTTTTTTTGCCTGATTTTATTTTTTTGTTACTTATATGAATTACTGGCCCTTAAAACACCAAAATTTCCACTTAGCTTTATATTTTTGGTCCATCTTATGATGTAATCTCTAAATATTAAATGCTTGATAATTTGATCAGTTACTCTGTAGACTTTTTACCAAATACTTTTTTACTCTTAACTAATTTCTTGGACGGCTACGTTTTACTGTGACTTGAGTAAAAATATGTTGAAGTAGTGCTACTCTTAGTTGAGTACAACTTTTGGGTACTCTGCCAACCTGATATATGATATACAGCATTTTTATGACAACTAAAGGTAACATAGTTGGAAACACACAACACTGACCGTCTAAAGGTAACAACATCGTGTCAAGCTTGGCTCGATCTCGGATATTTTCTCCAACAACTGATTCATCTCCAGCAGATCTCTAAACTCCAGTAATCCTGGTTCAGCCACACTTTAAAGCTGCTTAAAGTTCTCCCAGCGTGGCGCGTAAAAACAGGAAGTTAATACCAGCTGCACATCTGCTTTACGGAGATTAAATCCAAGTTGGTCCGACGCGCCAGCACCTTCCCACCCAACTCGAACCAGATCCTCTTCTAGAGGATCCAGACTGTTGTCAGCATCCCGTTCCCATCCTGCACACATTCCAAACCCTGAGGAAGAGGAGGACAACCTTACCAATGAAGAGGATGGGGAAGGTGATGAAGAGCAGGAAGACGTGAGGAACCAGGTTGAGGGCGTCCACGAAGCAGCCATTGTTGAGCACGCCATCGTTGATGCCGTACGCACTGGGAACCTTGTCGCCACAAAACGACAACGGCATGCCAGCAGCCATCGGTTCCTCCCAGACCGGAGTCAAACTGGCAGAAACAGAAACCCGTCAGGTCAGCATTTTACTGCCATGCAGTGCATGAGACTCAGCCGTGTGAAGCCGTCAGAGCTATTTTAGGACAGAGTAAATCAGGGGTCTGCTGATTTCAGGACCGGAGGGCCGGTGAAACGTTCAGATCCGTCTCTGATTCAACACACCTGAGTTAAATGATGAGGTCATCAGCAGGACGAAGGATGTTCGCTCAGGTGTGTTGGACCAGGAAGTCGTCTGGAACTGAAGAACCTGCTGTCAATAGATGATAAAACTCAAAGGATCTACTGGATCGTTTTACTGTGGCAAAGGGCTTGAAGATGAGTTAAAGATGGCAGCGGCCATTTTTAATCTACATTTATAAAATATATAAATATATAAAAATATCATGGATGGATGGATGGATGGATGGATGATACTGTTTTGGGTTTTTATCTAACAAACTTAATTTCTTCCTGTTTTCTTCATCTAAATGATTTTATTTATAAATAATCAGATCAGTGAAAAGTTACAAGTGAAACTTTTGTTTTTTCAACTCAATAAGCAACAAGATACTAATCTAATTTATTTAAACTATTTTTAAACACTTTCCTGTTTGAATCACAGAAAATTGTCATTTTAAGTCAAATTTTCTGCTCTTTGTTTCCATCTTTATTCGTATTCACTTGCCAATTTGAATAAAGCGAATTATTTTAAAATAAATAAAACTTGACGATAGTTAGATAAATTAAATGGAACATTAACATCTGGGTTTTTATCAGAACAACATTCATTTCCAGCCTAATTTACCAAAACAAACATATAACAAAACAACTAAATAATTCACAAAACTCACGAACATTTAGCTCAACAGAAATTAAGACAATTTATTAAACCTTCGATAAGAAAAGTGTCTTACCTGGAACTGAAGGGATTATCCTGACTGGCACCGCTTCATTCCGGCTGAAATGTAATTTTAAAAAGACAGCAGAGAGAGAAAAGAAGAAGAAACAGATACAGTGAGAGTTGTTGAGTTAACAGAGGGGATTATTTTTAGCCCTGGAAGTCAAGAACAAGATCAGCTGCTCCAACTCAATGCGCGCTGCCGACGGCGTCAACGTAGGACGCCCACGAGAAACACCTTCCGGCTACGACCTTCAGAATAAAAGCGCTAACTCTTCCTTTAAGGTAAGAGTAAAACACATTAAAACACTTTTTGTGGATATACACAGAGTTTTGATGGTTAAGGAGCTGCTGGTTTTACCCAAACATGTTTGGAAGAAAATGTTAGCATAGCTTTGCTAACTAACGTGGTATTTCTTACATTTAAACATTTAAACTTTAAACTTGTACCAGTTCAGAGACATCAAATGGTTTTTAGTCATTGGGAAAATCTATAATTTTGTGTTTCTGAATTGAAAATCTAATGGCTGACTGTGATTAAAAAAATAAAAGCTAATAGCTAAAATTTGTTTTTCCACTGTCTTTCAAATTCAGGTATGTCCTGTTGCCGATGGCAACCACGATGGCACTAATCACCAGTAGGTAAAAATGGAGCTCAAAATTATGCTGAGTTTATTTTTAATACTTACTTTATCATTTTTATCAACTAAATAGTGAATTGATCAAATAAAATAATTGAAAATAAGGTTGAATTATTAAAACTCTACTCCACCTCTCGCTTCGTCCGCCACGGTTACAAGAACAAAAGTCTCTCGTTGCTGCTTCGCTAATTAGCTCATTTTATGGCTGAGGGACTAAAGCTAACTGACATTATTCAGCCATGTTCACAAACAGATCCTGTAGAAGTAGCATGTAACTAGTATTTATGTTTAAATACTTCTGCTGCTTTTGCTGTGGCAGCCATGTTGGATTTTGAGGGTCAGGTTGCTAAGAGATCTCTCCAACTTACAACTCTGAAATATTAGCTTTTATATACACGTCCAAGTCCACACTTAAAGGCTGTTTCGCATTTCAGTTCATTTCTAAATCATTATCAAACATTCATTGGTTGCTTTGTTGGATAAAGAGAGAAACCGATGGATGGACAAATGAATAAAATTAAGAAATAACAGATATACTCCCTTCAATTTATTGTACAATATTCAAAAATGCTGTGAAACAATAATGTCACAACTGTAAATCTAACTGCATTGCAAATACATCTCTGCTTTGAGTCGTTGCTTTATTTTGAAGGCAAGAACTGATTCATTTCCGGTAACAGTCCGTGTAATTTCTGCTACCTTGGTGCGATGCTGCTTCATATCGGATTTCCAAACTTGTACCAGTTTGGCGGTGAGAAGAGGGTTTATAATTGGCTTCCTCAGGGTCCTGACCTGAGGGCCAACAAATAAAGTTTATAAAAAGAACTATTTGCATGGCTGATCATTCCTGAAGTTTTTATTTATTTTACTTTACTTTAAAAAATAAATAAATACAATAGCCTAAATAAATTATATCAACCTTCAGTCAGAAAATGTGATGCACTTTCTGGACAGATTTTTTTTTTTTAAAAAGAAATAAAGATGTTTAGGATTTTCTACTGAACATAATAATGAGAAACGCTGCAGCAGGATCCCACGCTTGCTGTGGGATGCAGGGGAGGAGAAGGACCTTGGATGCGGTCAGCGGGGTGAACAAGCTGCACGTTTCAGAGCAACACAAATATGAAAATAAAAGATCAGAGCGTCACAAAACGATTTATCCTGCAGCGTTACTCACTCATATTTACCTAAATAGCTTTTAAATATAAATAATTAAACATTTGACTTAAAAACAGAACAATGCGTGTTGGTTAAATTTTGATTTGGGTTGAATTGAACATCTAGTAATAAAATGTTAGCTATAAATATCCTAAATTTGATATTTTTAAGCTTCGTAGATGAGAGTAAATTAGTATTAAAATCTGCAAAAGTACATCAGATCAGCGCTTTTAATGGAAGCCGAATTTAACTCCTAACTGCAAATATTTTAAATATTTAATTAAGTTTGCAATCAAGCCGCAGTTTTTTTACCGAGATGTAATTAAAAAAAAGAATCGAGTGATTCTTAAATGAAGTCTGGTGTCATTCACGTCCAGAGAACGTTCTCTCTGAATGGAGGACGTCGCGTGTCAACCTACCGAGAGGACAGAGACTAACAGAGACCAGTCCAACCTCAACTCCAACCCGCCGCAGGACTGCGGGTCAAAGCGAACCGTCCTCCCGGATCTTTACGTCCCGTTGGCGCTTTTTCAAAGAAAAGCGGTTTATGCTGAAGGTGCGGCGACAGGAAATGATGCCTACATGTTGAAATTCCTCTTCAGTGATGGCGGAGGACGCGCGGATTGAGGATTTCAACGATTATATTATTCATAGCTCATGAAAAATGGGTCAAAGTGAAGCAAAACGAGCACAATGGGCTGGTTTATTACAAAACTAAACTAAAATAATGACCATTAAAAGGTACTCACCGACATTTTCAGCCTTACAGACAGAATCTCTGCTGGGAATTAAAGCACAACGAAGAAAATAAATAACACCTGCCGACCTGATCCAGGGGCGTAGCAAGGCACAGGGCCATGCTGGGCACCCCGACTGGAGATTAAGTTCAGACTAGTGCGTGTGTATATGTGTGTGTGTGTGTGTATATATATATATATATATATATATGTCAGTATTTATAATGGGTATTATAACATTCACCAATCTGATAGTTGAATAAAATAAATAACAGATAAAAAAATGAATATCCTTTTTGTTGAGCTCATATGACTATTTATTCAAGAATTACAAAAGTGTTTCTCAAATTCAGTTTTTGTTATTTTGTTAGCTTTAGTTCACTATAATAACCTTTATTAAAGATTTATTAACATCTTAAAAAGAAAATAAAAACAAAAACATGTTTCCTTTATTCGCCTCCAGGGTTGGTGACATTCAGTTTTCAGACCAACGTTTTGCTGCAGAGACATTTTGAATAAAGGTCAGAAGGTCAGCCGTTCTGGACGGAGAGCCTGGGACTCCGTTCGCTGAGGAAGGGCAGAGGGGGGAGGATGTGTGTGTGTGTGTGTGTGTGTGTGTGTGTGTGTGTGTGTGTGTGTGTGTGAGACAGAGAGAGGAGATTCCCATCTGCAAGTGTTTCCCAGGAAACAGTGAAGGGAAGACGCTGACCTCCACCTTCCACATCCACACAATCATTTCCTGTAGCCTCTGACCCAAACTTTAAACCCGATGTTAGGCAAATGTTTTACAGGAAGACATGTTGCTTCAGGTCCTGACATCATCTTTCTACCAGAGAAGAAGAAAAACCCAACAGTAGGAGAAACCAAACACCTTTAACCCTGACATCAGTTTCACTGTGACCCAATAAAACGGAGAATTTAATATAAAAACTTTCCTTTAGATGTTTTAAAGTTGGATCAACACTCCCTAAATCAGCTTATTTGTATTAAATTTGTGTTTATATTTCCTTCTTGTCATGTTGAGGTTCCAGCGTGAGAAACATCAGAGCTTGAGGTCGGTACAGGAAGTGACTGTTCTTTCTGCAGATAAAAGAACCGCTTTAAATTACAAATTAATCATCTCCAGAGAGCAAAACCAAAACACCAAAAAAAGACTCAACTTCCCATAAATATTTAAGGACCTCAAATTCTTCCCAGCAGGAAAGTTTCCTAGGTTTGAACTTCATCAGCAGAAATATAAAAAATGTTCATTTAATGGAAAAGAAAATGTATTAGCCTTTCCTATTTTAGCTGCAAGAATATTAATGTTGCTTCCTTTTCTACTTGATTTGTTGAGTCGTTCCATATACTTAAAGTTCATACAGCTGCTTATTTTGACACTTCAAAAATAAATTTGCTTAATGGAAACACGACAATTTCTAAAGCAAACTTTGTTGATAAAAGTTTTTGCCATATAATGAGGGAGGATTTTTTGGTTGTAACAAATTTGCTTTATTTTGCAAAACTGCAACAATAACACTAAAGCAGAAAGAGACACTTCTATAGAAAATAATATTCTAGTAGAAGTAGAAATGCAGGTTGAACAGATTTACTCAAGTAAAAGTAAAAAAGTGCCCATTTTGAAATGTACTTGAGTAAATAAAATTACTAAGTAATTTTCACCTTCAAGATAACAAAGTGACTTTTGATAAGACTAAAATACTTTAAAAGTTCAAGTCATATAAAATATTATTTGATTCTTTTGCTGACATGAACTGAGTTGGTACAGAAAGTTTTTCTTCAAACCAAATCTCAATCAGGATAATTCAGATTATACAAAATTAATTGTTATTTGAGCCAAAAACATTGAATTATTTAAAATAAGGATAAATGGGGAATGTCTTGAGTATCTGAACTTCTACTCTGGTAGGGAACGTGAGTACTTTTGATTTGGATCTTAAAGTTCCCACCACTGTGGTTCTGATCCGGTGGATCCTCACTGTGGGAAGAGCCGAGTCCAAACCTCTAAAGAGAAGCACCAAGAGGCCATCTTGATAAAACCGCATCAGATGACGCATTTAGAAGGAACTCAACTTTAAACTCTTTGTCCTTCGGTTCATTTCAGAAACTTTTCAGCCCAAAAAGATTTTTTTTAATTTACCATTTACTGGAATAATGTGCAAAACTCTTCCTTTTTTCCAAGTACCTCTAGTCAACACTAAAACTATATTTGTTAGTTTAAATGAGCAGAACATATAAATTTAAGCAGCTATAAACAAATAATGGTATTTTATTTTGTCTGGTTGTCCGACAATAATCTATAATCGATTCTGGTCAAATTACAGTCAAATCCTTGCATCAAAGAGTAAATCTGCTCAAATGATTGGTTTTAATTTCATATGACTGAGACAATGTCGCCCTCTTGTGGCTGAGGCAAAGAATAACAAAACCAGATCAAACTAAGGACTCGAACTGTTTATTGATTTATCCATTTTATAACATTAACATACATATTTCTGGATTAAATCGGATCATTATTTATGGAAAATTGGAGGAAAAAAATTCACTGTAGGAGGATGTAACCCAGTTTTAGATAAATTTACTGATTCTGTCAGTGACCAGTACTCTGGGTCTTTTTAAAACATCAATGATTAAATATTAAAAATTAGGAAATAAGCACAATTGAATTGATAAGCAATATATTGGATATCTAACAAAAGAAACTAAGTGGAATCAGTTTCTGTAGATTAAAAATTTCAAGCAATCAAGAAAACTGAATTTAGCTTAAAAAGAAAACAAACTGCTGTGACGGCGAAGACGTTCAGCACAACCTTCGTCCTCAACGCGGCTGTCGCAGGTTGACCTGGCGACCTTTGCCCCATGTCTTCCCCCTTCTCTCATTAACCGTCAATTCACTGTCAAATAAAGGCCACTACTGCTAATAAACTGATTTTTAAAGTTGTTTTTATGTTTATTTTGCATTAATAATATACAGCAAGCAGATTCTTGTGATTACCAGAAATCATTTCAAATAAAATTTTCAAGTCATGATTGTTAGATTATTTAGTTCAGGATGAAACTGAATCTATGATGTTTCCTGGTTTATCTCAGGGAAAAAAATCTTTTAATTAATTTCAGAAAAGAAGATCAACAACAACAGAGAAAACAAAGGTTTGTTTGGCTCTTTCAAAATAAAACAAAGGCTCAGGATGGGTCATTTTTCTATATGATGCAAACCAAAAGCTGCATAATAATAAAGAATATTATGATTATTAATATTATCTTTCCATTGAAAAAAAAAAGAAACTACAGAGAAAACGTAGGAAAACCCATAACAGTTCACTAAATCTGGGACCGAATCTCGTTATTAG
>CAEFZX010028033.1:0-14011 GCA_903066825.1 Alfaro cultratus | reverse complement strand
CAAAAGTCACTTACACCACAGATATATTTGTATATATATATATATATATATATATATATATATATATATATATATATATATGCAGGAAGATGCGTAAGTATATATATGTCTGTATATATTACTTTCACCTGGTTCAGAAAATATTACTATAGTTATTATTAATTATTATTGTTTTTGTTTTGTGTTTTTGGAAGGATACTGGAAATAGGAAGACTATTTATGCAATGAATTAATGAATGAATGTAAAAGGGGTATGATTATATAAGTTAAACTTCATCATACTCCTTTTCAGACACACAGTCACTGAATAAGTGGTGTATTTACATGTGTTTGAGTATGTAAATTAGATTGTAAGGTATTGTATTTACACTTAGAAACATGAAAGTCTTTATTATTATGTTTTGTTGTTGAAATGTCTATCTGAAATAAATTATCATCAATCAATCAATCAATCAATCAATCAATCAATCAATCAATCAATCAATCAATATATTAACATGACATTAACAAAGACACAGTGGGACGGAAATGATGGACTAAAACTAACTGGATGTCAGACAAATTCTGGGATTTATTATGAGTCTCTGCTTATTTCCAGACCCAAATGAGTAACTTCACGTTTAAAACGAGACCAAAAAGGCGCAACTCGAATTTGCAAAAGACTTAAAAAAAAAAAAAAAAAAAAAAAAAGTCAGACTTGGTGACAGAAACTCAAAATAGCTCCTGTTTTTACTCCCTCCATTGTTACATTTCTGTCGCATAGAGACGTCGGTCACTCGACAAGACGTGTAGAGGAAATACAATTAAATAACAAAAGAAGATAGTAAAGCAAAGTAATTTTGATAAGTATCTGTAGTCTGACTACTGGATTTGAAACAGCAACGCGTTAGATTACCCGTTACTGAAAAAAGTGGTCCGACGTCAGTAACGCGTTACTGACATCACTGCTCGTAGTCGCATTAAAAAGTGTGGATAACAATAGACAGGCTTCAGGCGAAAATTCACAGGCCTCAATAAAATATTTTTTTAAGAAGAAAAAAAAGGGAAACTGTTTAAGTAATCCATTGAAATAAATTATGCCTTAATTAGAATACTTTTGGTCATCAAATTATCACGGTAAGATCAAAAAATGACCCACCTTGTGATGAAGCTGATCCTGAACAACAGAGTGGCGTCGTCAAGAAGAACAAGCTAAATATGCGCACGCGCGAACCAACATCCATCCACGCCCCGCGCGCAGGAACTCCAAACCTGGCCTCTGCAGGTGTGCTTGCATCACGTGATCAGTTCCTCGGGCCACACAGGACTATCCTGTTCTCGCTCCATAACAGGCGTTAGTACATATAGTCACAACACTGTCACTCCAAATAAAAGGAAATGGTGTGCTCCTCTACAGTTCCCAGAAGTTGTGCTTCCCTCTCCAGGAAAGCTTCTTCTGTCTCAGCTTTTATTTTTCTGACTAGTTTCAGTCGAAAACCAGTCTTAATTTTAGCTCGTTGAAATGAACAGCACTATCACTACTTCACATTGCATTATGGCCACAAAGTTAGCAAGACTTTTAGAACAGACGACAGCTTTACTCTGAATACGTAGGAATTTTTTATTTTTAGTCATGATTTTTGAACTTACCATAAGTATGCAGCGATTGTATTCATTCCAGAATTAATAAGCGCTATAGGTGATTTAAATGCTAAAACGAATATTTATAGAACCTGAAATAGAGACACCTTATTACTGGGAAAAAAGACCTTCCGGGTCTGAGGGCCAGCATTGCGAAACCTACAAGGAGAATTACTGTCCCCAACTGACAAAACCAGCCGTTCAGGTTTTTATGGAAAGAGAAAATAAACTTAAACCGCCATTTTGAGAGAGCAGTTCAGAGACACGTTGTTTGACAACATCTACAACTTTTATAGAGTCCATACACCATGAGCCACACAGTTTGAACCATTTTTTTCACTAAAAAAACAAACAATCATTTTCTGCTATTTCTGCACAGCACATTTTTAAAAATCTGTTTCACAGAAAGAAAAAAATTCTCCTCCTTAAGTCCCAATGTCAAATAATTTTTATTCCTACCAGAAATACATTTTAGACCTCTTAAAGTGGTAAATAATAATAATAATAATAATAATAATAATAATAAATTAATAAATAAGACAAAGAAGAAGCAAAGGCATTTATAATATTTCCTTTGGACAATGACTGCTTTTTCAAAATATCTCAGCTCACTAAGACCGCTTTAATGCATATAAAAATCAGTTTTTAAGGTGCTTACAACACTAGCCCAAGAAATGGGCTAGGCTGCATTTCTTGGGAACCAAGAAATGTAGCTTTTTTTTATTATTTATTTAACCTTTATTTTTACAGAATAAATCGACATAAAATTTTTTGTTCTAAAGAGGCGTATAGCAACATTATATAGAATCAAATAAAGTCTCAAGACTTAATTAATCTGAGAAAGACAAAAGCATCAGATATTTAATATAAGATTTTAATGACAATTTTATGTAGAAATATATTCAAATCTTTAGGTTTACTTGTTATAGTGCAAGAAACGAGGTTTACAGATTACTGTGTGTACAGCAATCTGTAACCCATTGTTGTGATCTCCAGCCTAATTTCTATTACTTATATGCTATCAAAAGTGATAGAATACAAAGAAAAATACCATTAGGTTCTGAACAACCATGCAATCTTGGAATAAAGGAGCTTTATTTTCAACTTGACAAGAATGCCAATGGCAATGCTGATGCAATGGAAAACCCCACAACTGGAAAATGATCAGTTAGTGGTCAATTTCCCATACCTCTGTATCTTCTGAGTGCCATTGAAGCAGCTCAACATAGAAAACAGGCAGGTGGATTACAGAGGAAAGTTTGGAATGCACCTTAAAAATAAAGAACTTTTGTTTCTTCATTAAAGAATTTAAAGTTACAATTTTACAACATATATTTCTACATTTGTGTTTGTACATATTAAATAAATCGATCAATTAATAGGTGCCTGCTGACTGTCTTAAAATGTTTTACAATATTAATGCTTTCTGAGTTCTATCACACAAAATCCCGTCATAACTCAGTCATGCAAACACATCAGACTCCTCCAGAACACACATTTGTTATAGGAAAGTATTCTAGAGTTCTTCTAAAAAAACCACTAGGTTATAAAAACAAAACTACATCTGACACAAAATACACACATAAACAATTTAACAGTAAAGTTAACATTAGAGTTGCGCTGAAAAGGAGAAATCTCACATTTTGCATCAGTCCTGATCTGTAGTATGCAGAACTACAGCACAGGGTTTGGTTCGCAACAATGTTTGAAAAGGCATTATATTGCACTATATAATACAACAGATGAGCTGCTTCACCATAAACACAGCTGCAAAAACAGTCATGGTAGTAAGAAATTATAGGCGTTTCAGGAATGTACCTAATTTTTTGTAATCTTTCTGTTCTGTTTGTTTGTTCATTGATAATCACATGGTGACATCTGTGCTCTTAAGGTTAGATTTAAATCACTGTTGAAACTGATAAGGAACTGTTCATTTCTGCTTTTCTATCTGACAGATTGCATTTTTTTTTTCTTTCAGTAGTCTGATTAAAAGTGAACATTGACCTTTGTGTGTTCATAGGTACTAATCATCAGGCATGTAGAAGCCTAAATTCAGTTTTAGTTAATTCAGACCTTTAGGATAAATTATGTTTACTGTATATTTCTTATGATAATATATTTACTTGGATAAAAATGATTACTAGTTAAATCTCCAATGCATACGAATTTGTTATAGTGGACTTCCTTTAAATTTCCATTTCTAATTGCAGTTAAGGATTTTAGGGTGTGGCTAGAGAGAGTTAGTTGGGCAGTTGGAGTGGAGCCACACAGTTTTTTGACCTCTGTCTTTAGATTCTCTTGTTTACTCTTTATTATTTTGTGGAAAAGTAACATTTGTACTGTTTTTATTTCTGAAGTAAACCGTTTAACTTTTTTTCCCCCATTTTTTTCTCAGAAGAGTTTTTTGCGGCGCTAGTGGCTCGTATTTTTGGGGACAGTAGGCAGACAGGAAAGAGGGCGAGGAGAGGGGGGAAGACATGCGACAAGGGTCGCCGGGACTGGGAGTTCTCGTCGAGGACTGAGGCCTCCAAACGTGGGGCGTGCTAACCCCCTGAGCCACCACAGCACGCCCCAAACCATTTAACTTTATCAAGAGGATCCAGTCTGGTTTTTTGTCGTTTCGTCATCAAGTGTACCAAATGGGAAAGATGGAGAGCGTCAAACTTATGGCTTCATTATTTAGGAACCTATAAAACAGATGTGAAGTTGAGATCCCGGACGAATCTGTGTTCAATAAGCAACAAGTTATGTTTATGTCTATTTTACATCCACATAAAATGTTTTTCTCAATGTAATCTTGCCCACACTTTGCTGAATACACCATTCCATGTGTTAGTACAGACACAGGTTCAAATGAAATCAATCCATGTTTCCATGCCTGAAGCACACATCTATATGATGGGACTCTTTCAAACATAGGCTAATACAATGAAGCCACAGCAATGAGCAGATACAAATCATTAACTTTAATTGTTCTTTTAT
The DNA here is from genome assembly GCA_903066825.1 of Alfaro cultratus. NCBI lineage: Eukaryota > Metazoa > Chordata > Actinopteri > Cyprinodontiformes > Poeciliidae > Alfaro > Alfaro cultratus. The sequence goes on along the minus strand of CAEFZX010028033.1, from coordinate 9,409 downwards.
ACAACAAAGTATTTTTAAAGAAAGTGACTACAGACATGAATGTTGATAACACCCTAGTCCATGGTATTGTTGTACTCCTGAATCTTCAGTTTGATGTGGGACAGCTTGTTTTTTAAGTACTCACAACGTTCCCTTTTTTCCAAATAGGTTGGGTCCTGACAAGAAAATGAGTAGAAGAGGAAAGTAATCAGTGTCAGAAACAACTCTCCACTTAATTAAAGAATAAAACCCTTATGATTTTGCAGCTAAATATGGTTTGTACACAATAGAAATGTTAACATTGATAAGTTCAATCAAATCTTTATTTGTCTTATTATGTACCCTCAGATGATATTTATAGTGAATTGAAGTCATATAAATATGGGAGCGTGAAAAGACTTGATCATAAGTGGGACAACGAATCGGCTGTAAATCTCAGTTTTTACATGTACTCACAGCTTTCTTCCTTTGATATTCCGATAAGATGCTACTAATCCGTTCTTTCTCCTGAAAGAAAATGAAAGAATTAATGGGCAGAAGCATTCGGTCTATGTCCAGTTTTGTCTGTGGGTGACTGAGTGGGAGGTATACCATTTGACTTGAGGGCCTCGAGGGAAGATTCTGCATCATCTCATCCATCTCTTCAAATTTCTTAGCCATGATCTGGACTTCAGCATGAAGCTCTCTGTATTCAGCATACTGGTCATTGAAGACGGCCTTATACTGGTCCCTCTCCTCATCCGAGAGGATGCTGGGATACTTTCTGAAAAGCCATCACACACTGATGTGCAAATGAATTTTGTTTCAGGTTCAATAATTCCATTAGTATAGATTCCAATAAAAACAAATAACATTAGCAGGTTTGTGGTTTTAAAGAAATATGAAGAGGAGAACATTTTAAAGTAAATGTATTTTTAATTTGTATTTAGTACACGTTTATTCTATTCCTACTAGGGAATAGTAATCTTGAGCATGATGATTATGGCTATTTCCCATTCTAAGAGAATCATGAGTAAAGCACTTTTCAGACACCACTGTCATAGTGAGCCCTGAACCTATGCTATGGAAGTTGATCTGCTGACATAACAGTGCAGGGAGCGCTTTTAGAACATACAGCAGATACTGTGGAATAAATGCCACAGTGTCAGCAGTTCAAACTTGAATGTCATGATATGTGGTGTGAGGTGGTGAGGCAGACGCGGTGGACCCAGCTTGAAGTGAAGGAAGTGATGATTTAATGATGAAAGAAACAAAATCCAATGTCCAAAATCCCAAATACCAGGCAGCACAGATGAGCAGAAGGCAAGGACTCGATTCTGGTAGCAACTGGAGGAGAAAACTTGAGACATGGGCAAACAGCAAAACAGATACAACAAGGACCCGACAAAAAACAAGAAACGCAGGTGGGTATAAATACACAGAGGGTAATCAGGGAACAAGACACACCTCGGAACAATCAAGGGGTAGACAGTACGACACAGAAACCTAAAATAAAAACTCAGAAAAACTCAAATCCTTACAGTGAACATATAGAAGATATATCTGTTTGGATTTCTAATGTTTATTGTTAGTGGTGGGACTCAATAACAAAAAATTAAATCGAGTGAATTGCAAGGTCTGTAATTTAATTAATGACAATTTAATTAAAAATCATATATCAACAACATATTTTAGAATTCAAAAACCCTTTTGGCTGCTAAATGTTAGAATAAATAGGCATGTGCATTTAGAATAAAGATATTTATTGTTTTTATTTTGTTATTTAGGTTATTCATTCATTATTGACTGTCAAGAAAAGTGCCTATAAATGAAACATATTAGTCTGGTAAGGAAAACAGCAATTCAATTGCATCCATTCCCTGATGCAGGACACCTCTGCCTTACTTAATTAGTATGTTTTCTTATCTTCCCCAATAAAAGATTGCATAGAGAAATTGGCTCCTGTCAAATGTATGTATGTATACCCCAGGAAAGAGAAAATCATATTTAATGATCTGGGTGCTCTGGTCAACTCCACTAAAGTTTTACTTCAGATGGTTCTTTCAACTCAGCAATATTGAAACACAAGAACTTAGAGGCTTATTTGTTTTTAAGCCTTTTCAAATATACATAAGAAATGTCAAAGGGACACCTCAAAAAGATAATAGAAAATTATATCATAAAAAGATGTCAACAGATGTAAGAACACATATTGGAAAATGGAATAGATAACTCACGCAACATAATCTGCCATGATGACAGGTTTGGGGATATATCCAGATGGTATGTGACCTCGAAGAATCTCTGGTTCTGCTGCCATGAGAGGAGCAGATCCAGCATTGTTTGGAGCAATCATGATGTCAGGCTGAATGGTAGGAAGAGGTGTCGTCTCTGAGGCTCTTGAGGCTGAATCCAGCTACAGCAGTAAACATTTAATACAACATACTGTGAAGATGTCTATGCAGTATGGTGGGGAAAAAATAAAACTCTTCATACTTACGACAGACAGTGGGATGGATGATCCAGTGGTTTTCATCTAAAATTGTTGAAATGGATAGAAAACATTACAGGACATTAGCTATGTTAACTACATAAACAGCTATATTGGCCAAAGAAATATGTGTGTGCATATATATATAAAGAGGCAGTATTAAATTTCTCTTTATGTGGGTTTTATGAGATGGAAGCCCAAATTATGTAAAAATAAAGAAACTAATACTTGTAAAAGTCTAAACAGTTTACCCTGACTATAACCTATGAAAGCTTAATATTTTGAATGGAATTATGGGAATTACGCAATGTTTCCGTGACATTCAAATTTTTTGGAAAGAGTCTGTATATATTGTGGCCAAAAATATGTGTGTGGTAAAATAAAATTGATGTGGACAGAGTCAAACACAAACCAAAGATTGCTTAAGCTCTTTGATGCTATATCAGCGACAATGGTTCAGATCAGAGGTAGACACAACAGTCGAATTACTTCATCAATCAGTCAGTAACGAATTAAACAGACATTCAAGTTAACAAGAGATGGTGGTGAGGAGAACTATAAAATAGTGCTTAATAAATAACTTGAATAAAGTTATACTGAAATTTAATTCAACTGAATTCAAACTCTTTGGACTCAAGAAGGATTCAGAGCACTCAGAGTTTCAAAAAGTGCTAATAATATATTTGGTAGGAAAATGTATGTAGTGATTTCTTATATACATATGGAGGTGGATTATAACTCAACCATGTATGTAATATCAAACTACTAACTGAGATTAAACATTTATTCATGAAGGTGAAGAGAGATGTTTGGGTCAGACCTCCTGTGCCAGCATCTCCTTTCTCATCCTGGCTGCTTCGTGCCTCCACAGCTTCAGACAAACTCCTGCACTGATAAAGTAGAGCACCATGGTGAGGAACAGGAAGACTATGGCTGCTGTTTGGCCAGCCTCTGTGCGACAAAATGCACCATTGACTCCATTATTGAAGATGGGCATGTAGCATAGTCCTCCTCTGGTTGTGTCTCTTACATACACTATACCTGCTGCCATATACAGCACTGCCAATACAAAGTTGATAGAGCACTCTGTCAGTGGCCACCAAGAGGAATCAAGAAGAATGGCTCTGTAGTACAGTGTCATACCAAGAACAACAAGGATTACAGTCACTATCCATGCTATCCCTGCCACTACAAGAACAAAAGGCGTTTTGGGACCTGTGTAGGTACTGCCCCCATTTCCATATGCTGAAGCCCCTCCACCAAGTCCTCCATACATCTGCGGCTGGGAGTATCCATACATATTAAACCATTCATTATCCTTGTGCACATAAGCACAGACACATGCAAACACAGCAGCTCCAAGTAGCAACTGCACACAACCCAGGATCCTGAGTAGGCCAGCCCAAGACTTCATGTAGGCATAGCGCTGATGGTACTCCTCCACCCGCTCCTGGTAGGTCTGGGCTGAGAAATTACTGTGCACTGCAGAACCCAAGTCCATAGCTTCAGCACCAAGCATCAATCCATCTTTCTCCTTTTGAAAGGCATAACCCCCCCCTGACCCACCGTAGGGGTCCCGATAGGAGCCAGGAAGCAAAGGAGATGGAGGGGCAGAGTTGGGCGGTGAGCAGGGGACTCCTGTTGTGGTGTGGCAGGTGGTATTCTTACTGGCTGATGGGACAGGGGAGTGAGATTGTGTAGAAGAAGTAACAGGCCACCCCTTGCTGCTTCGATTCCCACTGTTGCCCCGGAAAAGGTTTTTGACAGAATCGGGAATAAAGCGACGAACTGGCTTGATGTCCATTGCGTCACAGTCCCCCTCAGCTGGTTCCTCATCACTGGAGGGATAGAAAGATTCAGGCCCCACAGCTGGCTGCTCAGGTAGGGGAGGAGGGGGGAGGGGATCTAAACTGACTGCTGGCACAGTCACATGTAGTGGTGGTGGGGGTGGGAGAGGGGGCAGTTCAGTGTCCCTCCATCCAGGATCCTCTGGGACCTGGTCATAGAGAGGCATTTCCCTCACACGGTCAAACCTAGATGCGGACATCACAACCTGAACTCCCTCTGGAAGCAAACACAAAGAAAACATAACATACCACTGAGCCAAGAGCTACTTGACAAATGAAAACTTTTTTATTCAAACTTAGCTTGAGTTAGCATTGTATTTTAAAAACAAATCCTTGAAAGCATTCATTAATACCACATAATTGCTATGTATTTTTTCTTACATTGCCTTTAATTTAAAGATATGATACTTTGATTTCACTATAGTTTTTTTTTTCTGAAACATGGGTGCATCTGTGATTATTCACTTTCCAAGTGTTAAGATAAGACACTATTAGATGTTCACAAAAAATGGAAAGATGACAAGACAGACATGAGGTCAGGCAGCTTCCAACATTTGGATGTGAATTACTTAGTATTATTGTTCAGCTCCATATAGTAAGAAAATAGTATGTACCTACTCTGGATAACCCAAGACTTTTCAGACGTTTCTATGCAAGAATCATGGAGTTCAGAGGGACCAAAATGTTTCTCTGTCTTAGACTGTGAAGTTCCTGAGTTTGGAAACTCACTAACACCAGCCAGCCAGACCTCTGGGAGTGTTGACCTTAAATGCTAGTTTCACTATTTACAACACAGAGATATTCTATAGTGGAGCAAACAGACATAACGTGGCTGATGAAATGTGACCTGTCTTTTGTCTCACCAGGTAAACATCTCTCATTACTACTGTTAGTAAAGTCATTAAAAAAGCAGCTTACCTACTGATAATTCTCCGTTTATTCCTAAGAGTGCAACAGCTGTGGTGCTTGTGGCTGTGTCTCTGATTGGGGATAAAGGCATCAGTATGAGCTGAGGGACGGGAAGCTGTTCCCAAGTGTGAAACTCACTTGACCTGTCTGACCAGACCAGCCTCATTGTGCATTCACTGTCTCATATCATACCCGACTTCACAGTTAATGTTGTTTTGGTTGTTTTTGTCCTTCATCTCCTTTCTCTGGTAAAGAGTTGGTTGGTAGTTATCCAAACCCTACTGAAGGAAATTGAACTTTTTTACAGTATACAGTGTGAATAGGATTTAGTTTGAGTTAAATTAAACTGTTTTTCTTAAGCAGTTAATTTTCATAAACTTACTCCACTTAAGAAACTGACATGTCAACCTCTATTAATTGAAAATTATTTCTCTGCTATATTCAACTCATACACAAAAATACACAGATATCCAGCAAAACCTCATAAACCATCCCTCAAAACATGTTAGGTAGGGAGACCGGGTATGGTTGTAACATGGGGAGAGTTGTAACGCCACCAGTTCCACCAATCAGGGATAATATAGCAGTCACATGATCATTTCAGTGTTTACCCGCTTCCTCCCCAATCCCATATTGTGATTGTCAAGGCTGGAAACAGGCACATGAAGATACTAAGGAGAAAAAACTGATTTTGAGGTAAGAAAGTAAATTTTTTGACCATGACTATATTTTGTTTAGTACTTATACTGTTGCAGATAAAACCATATGACTTACATTAGATGAAGTGTAATTTCTCAGGCAAAATGTGATGCATTTTCCCATGCTAATTTCAAACCGCTATGCTACTACAGCTAGCTAAACATGGCTGACAGGGTTGGGGTGGGTTGTAACACATCTTTAAAAAGTGTTACAACCATCCCCTTACATACAACTAAGAACATTTTGATTTTAATAATTAAGCAGGGCCAAGGAAAACAACTGGCAGGATCAGGAAGAAAAGGAAATCTGAAATACTCACTGACACACCAGTGAAACAAGCACTGATGGAAGAAGAACAGAGAAGAGGAAGGAAAAATGTAAGGAAGAGTTTCTTTGCAAAGAATAAAGGCAAGCAAAAGAAGAAGGAGAGAAAGCCTGCCAAGAAAATGTTAAAAGCCAATGCTGAGGATTGTGAGACCTCAGACGATGAATATTTTTGTGTTGTCTGTATGGAGCCATTCAAAGCCACAGGAAGTGTGGGTAAAATGTGCCCTATGCAGTCTCTGGGCCCACCAAGCCTGCACTCCTGGGCTACCATCATTCATTTGTCACCACTGTGACTCTGATTAAGGATACACACACATAGACACAAACACACACACACATTGGTTTTTGTTAGACCTACATGTTTGTTCAGTGTTCATTAAGCATATATTATACATGTTAAGAAAGTTTGTTCTAGTAGAATAATTTACACACATGCACACACACAAACAGAGTATATTTGAGTTATGGTCAGTCACAGAGAGAGAGAGAGACATTGTTCTTTTAATTCAGTAAACCTCTTTTTGAAGCATATCACATGGTGTGGCCTCTGTTTTTGCTTCTTCTGTCTAATTGTTACAACTTACCCCAGCAGGTGTTACAACCTACCCCGGTAGTGGGGTAGGTTGTAACAAAGAAACACCATGTATTTGACATGAACTCATGAGGTCTGTGATATTCTTGCAGAGGTTTGAATTGGTGCCATTTGTAGTAAACAAATGTGGGTATTTTGTATAAAAGTTTGAAAACTCTAGCTCAAAAATTATGTGAGTTAAAGGTGCTGGAGTAAAAAGTGTTACAACCATACTCGGTCTCCCTACTTCTAAGATGTCGTTTTTCACTTTGAGTAGAAGAAAAGAAATATGGAAATACAAAAGCTGAGTCTATCTGTAAACATGTCTGCAGTTAGAAAACAGAACTTATAGACCCAACAAGCTTTTGGAGCAGCTAATTGCCAGGAAACATAACCCCGAAAAAAGAGCTGTCAACAAGAGAAAGAATGATAAGATTCCTTCAAGACGGGATACCAGGATAGAGTACCAAACAAATGGGAAGGTTGTAACTGTCAGGTTCCGTGTTTTCTGTGTATTTATTTCAAGTTTTCTGTGTCTCTGTGCTCTCCGTGTGGTCCTGTCTCCCCTTGATTACTCCCAGGTGTGTCTCGTTCCCTGATTACCTCTTGTGTATTTAATGTCACCTGTGTCTCTGCTTCTTTGTCGTCTGATGTATGCCAGTCTGTTATTGATTCCATTCGTTTACCCTGCACTACCTGTGCTGAGCCTCGTTTTCCGCTCTGCAGTGCTGCCACGGTTTTGGAAAATGCAGAAACAAAAATCTGTGACTAAACCATAACAAATAATTTAGATAAAGAAAAATGATTTCTATACAAAGAATCTGAACACATACATTGACTAACTCCTAAAAAAGGACAAATTATGCATAGAGAAGCAGTCATAAACTCTGGATGAATTGATGAAAGTGGGTTTTAGAGATGAATTCTGGATTTTTACATTCATTAACAAAAGATATGAGACCCAAAGATCTGTTTCCATCCCAGTTGAATATGAAAGGACTGTAAAAATCACATTTCCACAGTTGTTGATAACATGGAATGGAACGTCAGGGAAACGTACAAGTGTGTCTGCCAGCTCTTCTTTGCAGTTCGTGTGCTGAGAGAGGTCAGGAGGGCCCCATCCTCATGAGGGCACCTCATCTTCTGCAGGTGTTTTAGCACACCTTTTCTCATCAGGTGGAATATATTAGGATCTGGATGCCAGCACTTTGATCCTTACACAAAAAGATATGTAGAAATAGGAATATTTATTCAAGAGTTTAAAATATGAATTTCCAAATGCTTCTCAGATCAACTATCTGTTTTTACAGCTGAGATGGTGGCAGTCATAATAAGCTTGAAGTGAGTAAAGGAGATTTGACCAGACAGGGTGGTGTTGTGCACGGATTCCAAAGTAGTGCTATTCAGGGAAAAGAAAATAATAGGAAAGACTTACCGTAATATTAGAGATTCAGCACCATTTATTTAGGTTACACAGGGGTTGCATTCCCTTGCATATTTTCTTTCTCCAGTGATTTTTGTTAAGTAACATTGGTCTGTGGTCTTGTTACTGATCATTTATATCTAAGTCAACTTTGCAATTGTTATACTGTACCCTCCAAAAGCCAAAGTTAGATATTTTAGACATTATCTAAATCATACATCTAAATGTAGAAAACATGACCATTATTCAAAGCTTTCCTCAGATATTTTCTGTTATGTCAAAAATTTATTGAAGTCTATAAAATAAAAAGAAATTCAGGAAAAGAGGGATTTGTTGCTCAATTAATGACTTTATTTATTCTGACCAATTAATATAATAGAACTTAACGAGCTTTTGGTATACACATACTTTATTATTATAACTTTTTTATCATTGAAGAACAAGGTACATCAAATATACAAGGAACATATTAAAGTAATAACATCAACCAGGGGTTATTACAACATCAAATACATGAATTGAACTTAGATAGTATGTGGTATTGTGGCCTCATTTTTTCCTTTTTTTGAGTTCATTTCATGTTTCTTACATTGCTGTTTTGGATTTGCTTGTCATATTTTGAAGTTATTTACTTTTCTTAGATTTAGTTTGGGTTACATTTTTGGTTTATGGTTTGTCTTGCTGCATGTTTTCTGATTTTGTTTTGCTTTTGGAGTGACGTTGCCACTCATACCCGGAGACGCCCACTGAAGCGGCACAGGTGTTCTCCATTAACTAAGCAGCGTGCAGACCGGGAAGCCGGTAATAAAGAGGTATCGGTGCAGTTGGAGCGACAGACGGAGCCGGATTGGTCACAGGTGTAGGAGCTGCAGGGCGGCTGGAGGTGGACTGGAGGACTGGCCACCGCGGAGAGCCATCCGACTGGTCGCCGTCGATGAACGGACGGCCGGGTGCTGGAGCAAGAGTGGCCGGATCGCCGCCGAGATTCGCTGTGGCCACGGAGGATCAGTCGGCCGGGGACGAGAGGATCCCCCCCGGCCCCCCGCCCCCTGGGCCAGCCAAGAGTCCATTTACAGCAGGGGTCTCAAACTCCAGTCCTCGAGGGCCGCAGTCCTGCAACTTTTAGATGTGCCTCTGCTGCACCACACCTGAATAGAATAATCAGGTCATTAGCAAGGCTCTGG
>CAEFZX010028025.1:0-17137 GCA_903066825.1 Alfaro cultratus | reverse complement strand
TAGATAGATAGATAGATAGATAGATAGATAGATAGATAGATAGATAGATAGATAGATAGATAGATAGATAGATAGATTTTTATTACAGACTCAAAGTCCAAATTACATTAAAAAAAAGAAAACAAAAAACAATAAAAGAAAAAAAGTACAAAAAAAGTTTAATTTGTAAACTTATTCTTCCACTAATGCTGCTATCTTTCTTTAATAAATTATCTCTGACATGGATCTAGTGATTCTTTTAGCCTGTTTGGATTCTTCTCTTCTACCTTTTTTGTGAAGCACCTTTTGTTTTGGCTGGCCAACCTGAGGTACTTGAACTCATCTGCTTTCAATAATTAAAATCCTTCATCTTCACTCTCACTAATTCAAACACAAATATCTTTTTCTTGCTTCTATTGACTTTCATACCTCTTTTTTTCAGAGCATACTTCTATCTCTCCAGACTGTCTTTCAACAGAACCGTAATCTCACTACAGCTCACAGTCATTATCATTAATGGGGAATCCTTATCTCCACTCCAGAACACTAAAGACAGGAGTTTTGAATCTTGTTTGTATTGTTCATAGTGTTTGTTGCAATGACTTTTTCAGAAGTGGCCCAAACAGAGTCACTTCCCGCTGCTTCCCTCGGGCTTGAGGGACATAGGAACTAAATGTTACATTTCTGCCAGTTTAAGAACATGTATTAAATCCTGGTATCCCAACTAATTTATTCTAATTAAAGCATCTGATTTCAACTAAAAACTCCTGCCTTGCAATTATTGAAACAACCACTCAATACCTGAGTCACAACAACTCCTAGAGGCTTAGCAAATTTATACATTATTTTGTATAGTTTTAACAATATTGTGAAAGAGATTTTTTTTTGATTAATGCAAATGAGTATATTGTCTATCATTTTCATTTAACAGTATTAAATATAATATTGAAAAATAGGTTACACATAAACAATTTCTAAATCTAATTATTACCACATTAATTAAAAAATATTCATATGCCTTGAACTGTTTTTCCCACTTTATGCTACACCTGCCGACCTAGAAGTATTTTATAGCGAATTTATATAATAAACCAACACAAAGTGATAATTAAGAAGAAGGAAGAGATGGCTTCCAACATTTTAGCAAACAAGAACATGAAGAAAGTGGTGTCCACTGATGCCCTCAAATAAACTACAGCCCCTCAGAAGTCACATAACTATTCAGTGTCCACCTGTGTGTTATTTAATCCCAGTATCAAACTGCATTCCTTACTGGTTTATCAGAAAACATTAATGAGCAAACAGCATCATGAAGACCAAGAAACACAGCAGCCGGTTTAATAGAAAGTTGTGGAGAACTATTAGTATTGCACTCAGCAACTCTGGCTTTCTGAAAGAGTGAATGAAGAAGTCCACTGGTCTCTGACCAGTAGAATCTGGTCAGAGCTACTGGGAAGACAGATGCTCTGCAAGGCAGTCTTGGGAGTAGTCAGCATATTGTAAATTGGGGCAGAGGTTCACCTTCCACAGCACAACCCTAAAAATAAAGTCACAGCTTGCTCTGTCTGTCTGTCTGTCTGTCTGTCTGTCTGTCTGTCTGTCTGTCTGTCTGTCTGTATTCAGAGAAACAGCTCTGTTTCATTTAGCTTACATGAAGACACCCTGGGTGCAGGGCAAAGTAGCTGTTTTAGAGCACTCAGCAGAAAAACCATCACAAGCAAGGGGAGGAGGAAGAGAAAGCCGTGACTACACACTATTTCCAACACCCTAATTCATCATAAAACTCTCTTACACACACCGTCAGTCGCCAACAACCCCAGGATTTACAGCCCCCTGTTCTAATTGGTAAATACACCTCGGGTCTCCAGTTGTGATTGGCCAGAAATCCTTCACCATGAACCCTGAAGATGAGTTGACCATCTGCTCATTTCCTCTCTCCAGAGCTGCCCGATTGTTGAGCCTGGAGGAGGGCCGACAGAGAACTGTGGTCCAAAGCGAGCCCCCAGCTGTACTCAACAGTGATGAGTTAAAGGTTGGGAACGAAGAGCAGAGGTTGACTTTTGGCAAAAAAGGGAAGAAAACAGGGGACTGGTCTTCCGGGAGCAGTTTTCAGCAGGAAGAGGGGAGGAAAAACACATCTTTCTTGAGCATCGAAAAGCTTTTAGATCAAGCAATATAATGAAAAATATGCTTTCCACATTTCTTTTTAAGTTTTACAGCTGCACAAAATCTAAGTTTTGTCTCGGAATCTAAATCGATCAAAACAACATCTCCCAGACTTAACTAAAATGCTTTTTATCAGGAATATTTTAAACTCTAGCAGGAGGCTAAATGCCAGAAGAGCTTCAGATCAGCCAATAATCAAAGCTATCTCTCATCAAATGGTAATAAGGACAATAAATCACGGGAAAGATTAAACTAAACTAGAGCAAACTTAATAAACCGACTTTATGAGGTTTGTCTGCATGCCTGGCATCTTGTTGCTCACACATTCCTCTTTAAGCAAATGGTGCTTAAAGATCTCTGCTGTATGCTGAGCCACAGTGTGGACAACACCTTTCAGAGCACTGCGTGTACATTAGTGGAAGTCACCAACAACACACCAGACAATTATGTAACAGAAGAAAACGAAGAAGAGTGACAGAGTTACATCTCTTGAGTGGTGAAGCTCAAAGTTGTCTCATATCAGACGCTGCCTTTCCCAGTCAGGTTTACTTACGTGTATTGCTGTGGGAATGTGAGACCCTCTGCTCCAGGCCACGATGCGCTGAAAATCAGGAGGACTTGGACTGACACTAAGCAGACGATGCTGCGAAATTTTTTTCCTATCGCCATTTTCCATAAAAAAAAATACAGTAAAATAAAATTCTCCCCAAATGGCTTTGGGTGCGTGGATGAAGCTCTCGTGACTGACTCCTGGGGGTGTCGGAAGGGAAGGAGGTGGGGGGGCATACAGACAGCGAGCAGGTGTGAACGTCCGGATCAGTTTCCCGACGACTTCATATCGCTTTCTGCGGTCAGGTGAAGGCGGAGGAGGCGGGTATCATCCGTGGAGGCATCGTGGACGGTGGTGGGAGATGCACTGCTGCAGCTGCCAAGACACTGCAGAGTCTCTGCTTCTGCTCCCACTCTCTCTCTCTCTCTCTCTCTCTCTCTCTCACACACACACACACACGCGCGCGCAAACACTCCAACCAACACATAGGCTGGCGCGTTCACGACAGCTCTCTCTCCTCTCTGTTTCTCGTGCGCGCTCACGCTCACCAGGCAACAGAGCAGCAGCAGAATCTAGTTTGGCTTTATTTATCTCCGCAGAGCCACGTGGGATTTGTCATTGCTATATTTTTGGATCTATGACCACCAGCGCTTCTTGAAACGAGATGAATGAGCAAATCAATAGCAACTGTTTGAATACAAACGTGCAAACCAGAACAACCTATAAAATTACATATAAATTACAGATAATATTTTTAGGACGTTAAATTGTTGTGTTGTAGAAGAAAATAAAATAATCAAATGTTTTTTGGGGTTTTTTTTTAAAACATGTTGAATAAAGATTAATGCAGGCTCAGACCAATTTCACAATATTTGTTTATACTCAATGTTTGGCCTTTCTCTCCCCAGGATGAATGCACTGTCATCAAGTGGATGGATGGATGGATGGATGGATGGGTGGATGGGTGGATGGATGGAAGCCTTTTGAAAACTATTCACATTTTCACACTTTGCTTCTAAAACACGACAAAAAAAAATCATATTTGTCATTGCTGCATTGATCTCAGATACTGGCTGTCCAAAAGACAGATTTTAAAATTTATTTTGCAAGAAGATTGTAGCTACAATTTAACCTCTGTTGGTCTTTTGGTTTATATTTCCACTGAGTGTAATTTGGCTGCTGCTCTAAAGTTTCTTCACTGGTTTCCCATTAAATGAACAATTAACTCTCAATTGTTTATATTAATAGATGTGGCTCTTTTGTGGTAGTAAATACACCCCGTGTACTCCGAAAATGTCTTCTTGTGATACAAATAATACATTTAATGTTAATTTCATTCACCTATAAAACAATCAATACGTCTGAGAAAAACAGTGTCATGTTTTAAACACTAACAACAAATATTTATGTTTGTGGGTGGTTTACATTCATTTTTACATTAATTATTTTATGGTTTTTTATTCCTTTTCATTTTCAAGTTTTTGGCTAATGGTATGAAACATACCACATAAATTAACTTCTCTTATCTCGACTCAGCGTCGTCCACTTTTTCCTTCCTGGGTAAGAAGATGTACTACTTCTCCAATGTGTCTGTTTGCCTTTCATTTTCTATCATTCTCTGGTTTAAAAACGCAGGTGAGTCCAGATGTGAGATCCTATCCATAGGATAGGATCATTTATTTCTTGTTTGGTTTTTGCTTGTTTGTTTGTCTTACTTTGGACACAAACTGCCATCTGCATTTATTGTCTTCGGCTAAAAGAGTGGACAAAGGCAGTCAACAAATGCCAGCCAACTTCTCTCCTCTCCTCTCAAAATGTTTTATGCAGTATTTAGTTTTTGTCTTAAAGTATTTTAAATTAGTCATTCCAGTCAGTTTTTCTAGATTTGCACTTTTTAATTATTGCTAGGTATCTTTTGTTTATATTAAATTAATAGTCAAGATAAAAAGAAAGTACACACTCATCCATGTAAACATATTCTGTGCTCAAAAATTATTTCACCTCAAGTGGACAAAAACACACACGACACGTTTCACAGTCATTTATGAAAAAAGTCAAAGCCAAGTTCATGAACCATTTGTAAAGCCTGCACTTTTAAGAGTTCACATGAGGGTACGCTTCCTTTTAACCTTACATTTACCCTTGCATATTTTTGTTAAGCGTTCAGAACTTCTGTTGAAGCGTACATAACATAGAAACACTAAAAAACACATACAGATGATGCAAAATGTAAATAAGAAAAATAAGGCAATAATGATGGTTCATAATCTATGTAACAGATTTATTTTAGCGTTTAACAATTCTCTCTTTGTTCAAGCAGATGATTGTTAATTTGCTAAGACTTGCAGGATGGGGAGATGAGTGCATAGACAAGTGCAAGAGAATGTGTTGCCCAGTGTAGTGCGGTACGGTGCCAGCAAAACCGCAGTGCCTGGCAGACTACAATTAATCCCTTGTTTAAGGGGGAATCTTGTTTCCATCACAGAAGGATTCAGCTGCAATTACTGCCAGAGGACAGTTGTAGCTACACTGCAGAGCAACACGGCAGAATGAGTTCCCACTCAGCTGTAGGATTTCATTTCTTTACATTCTTTTATTAACTGCAGCATCTGTGAGGGTTAGCAGCTCTCCCCTCAAGCATGAAACTAAACCATGAGATGCTACATATGTTGAAACAAGATGCTGTTTAGGATGCACAGTAACTTCTTTAATAGATTTGCAAATTGATTTCATTCTCTCTTTTTACATACTTATAAGGTGAGGGGTTTTTTCTATTGTTCATATGCTCTAAAAGCAGAACTCACTGTCTTTTTTGCAATATGTTTGGGAGAGATATGTAAGTGATGGACCTGTAATGCATATTCTCATATTAAAATGTTTAGAAAGAATCAACCTTCATTCAAGCAAAATTATTCAGTGGCATCACTTACAAGTCCCATAAAATAACTATACCTGAAGCTGTTTTCTTCCAAAGTTTACAGGGAACCTTGTTCGAGTGCATGGTATGATCAGCTCTTTGAAACACCAGGAAATTTAAAATAAAAATCTATACTCTGTCATAAAACAGACATGTGGTTGAATCAAGACAGAAATGCTCCGTTAGACACAAAATCAACCATCTTCCAATGCCTATCAAGGTCCCTGGGCCTAAAACCTGTGAGGGAGTGTATATTCAACATTGTGGAGTATTGGAGAAAAGGACTGAGCTGTGCAAAATGCATGGGTGGATCTAGCACCACCTTCAAGGCACAGCTCCACCTTGAGCACCTTCCAAGTATCCAAGCTTCTCCCTCACAGAGTTGCTAGTCTGGAAACTCCTTCAGACCAGCCAGTACTAGGCGTAAAATACAAAGTCTTTTAAGTCATATTTGATATTTGGAGCCTTTTTATAACACCTGAAGGAAACATAGTTATTTATTTGTGCTATAAAGTATGTGGCTGAAAAACACACAAGGTTACTTTAAAAATTAATGTTGGATTTTCTCTTCACTTCAGAATAAATTAAATAATGGATTTTTTTTTTTATATGTTAATACAGAATAAAAACACTTCATTTTAAAAACGTTTACAGAGCTTATATAGCTAGGACTGTCATCGTGGAGGGTCCTTAAGCGTACACATTTCTGCTTTTCCATATTCGCCAAAGTTTTCCCAAATTAACAGCAAAGGCAACATGTCCGCTGCAAACTGCTAAGCAGCAGCAATGCGATGCACAGCACGGCGTTCTCATGCTCGACAGCCAGCAGGATGACTGCACCTGCCCCCTGTGGGAGGAAGGATGTGGCTTCTGCTTTTATTCATCTCCCTGACGACCCCATGTGTTAAGGCTGCTGTCATGTCCTGGGGAGAGAGAAGACTAATTACTGGCTGCTCAGTCTTCCTGTCGGTGCCCCCCCTTTGAGAGACATGCTCAGTTAATTGGAGAACAAATCCAAAGAGGGCTGTGCTGAAGATAAGACTGACCTTAACCGAATGTAAATAACATAATACATCAAATATGTTGTTTACTTCTCACCTCTTTTTGTTGTTACTCTTCCAGTTCAAAAAAGTATTCCCTCTTTATAAGCTATTTTGAGAACACAAATTAAAACTGTGGGCCAATTTGTCAGTTTTCATAAAAACATTTGTGCTTCCACATCTTAACAGTGTAACACTAATAAATAGTAGATATTTGACTTGGATGTTAAACTTTACAACCAGAAAAAAGCTCTATACCTGTATCGTCATATCTGAGCTGCAGCAGTAAGGCTGTGGAGCTCAGTGTTCCCGCAGCGCTAAACTCTCCTTCTCAGTATGCTGTTCACATCCGCCAGGATTCTCATTGTGTCTGGATGAAATCTGACCCATTTTGCAGGGAAATGTCTGCTATAGGGAAACATTATGCAACATATTCAGAGTCCTATTACAAACATCACAACTTCATTGAAGGGCAGTAAAAACATTAAGCAAAGGGCATATGAAACCTTTTTACTGCATCTACATACAGTATGTGTTCAGGACCCATTCAAAGGAAATTTTAGTAGGGAAGCATAAAAATGTAAAATAACGGACCTATAAATAAGTTCATAAGTATTATCATCATTATAAATGTAGGAATGTAATGTCTTTTAACTTTGTGACATGCTATAGAAGCATCTTACATTTAGTGCTGCAAGTCTATGTATGTCTCTGCCAGCTTTATGCATCCAAAAGCTGAAAATATTTCCCCATTCTTTATTACATAATAGTTGAAGCTCAGAAACAGCATCCATGCACATCAACTTTCAAGCAATACCACAGATTCTCAAACGGATTGAGGTCTGAACTTTGACTGGGCCATTCTGACACGTAGAAATGCAAACAGTTCCATTTTAGCTCTGGTCATGCATTAGGTTTAAGTTTGTTATCCAACAAACTCCACAACATGATCCTGCCAGCATCATGTTTTGCAAAGGGGTAGTGTGGTTAGAGAGGACTTTTAGCTTTACTCTACAAACAATATTTTCAACGAAAAGAGTTTAATTTAGAGACATATGAGCAGAACACCTACTTCCACATCATTTGATTGGATTGTGGCGAGCTGCAAAGATGACTTCTTCTGATAATGGGTTTCTTCATGCAATGATCTCTGGGCTAGACATTTTTTTATAAGGATGGCTAGGACAGGCTAAGGGAAAATTTAAGGGGGAGAACAGCTAAATATATCTTAAGATATACAGATAGATATACAGATTCAAGCGTTCCTTGCCGGTTCTGTTAGTTTAGGTGGACAGCCACGACTTGGTTACCTTCTGAAGCCAGTTTGTTGTACTGAATTTTACTTATGGATTTCAGAGTAAACAGAGTTGAGTAAAAGTAGAACCCCACACGCTTATATATATTTTATCCTTTTCCTTCCACGTCACAGTAATGTAATACTTTGTGTTGTTTTATCACAGACAATCCCAGTACATATATTGATGTTTTTACTCTAACATGACAAATGATTAAAAAGGTATTTAATTAATTTGTAAGGCAGTGATTTTAACCACCCTGCACTAATGGCATGTCACCCCAACAAATGAAGTTGCAGTGCCAGGTCCCTGGGTCTTTAGGATTGCAGCAACAAAGGAACTTGAGTGTAAAACTCATCTTCTCATCTCATGAATATCTTCTTACCCCCTGGAGTATTTTCATCTAAATGAGTGGAAACATCTGCCAAAGGACAATGTGAACATGTTTCTGCCTCCCTGTTTTCACTGCCTTCCTTCTAGTTGCTAACAAATTAAACATCCATTAACAGACAACACAGTTACAAGAAAGCAGTGGCTGAGAAACTTATTTCAGTCAATTTATTTTACCAAATTAAAGTGAATTAATTCTTTGTGCTCACTTCACCCTGTGAATCTGATACTACAGTTTGAAATTAGGTTCCCGATTGTATTTTATTGTACTGAAAATCTTCAGAAAGTGCCCACGCACTGTGAAACCCCAGATTAATCTCTCTTTTCTGTGTTGTCAACTAAATTAACTGTCTCTAGTGTTCATAGCTGTAATTTGTCAAGACAGTGTTGGCTGAACTCTTTTTTTCCCCTAACTGGACTCTAATTTTGAGGTGTTCAAACTAAAGGCAGCACTGATGGCTTTAATCATTTATTGATGTAGTTGCAAATCTGTTTCGTCCCAGAGGCAGATTAGCACCTCAGGTGGAGGTTAATTGCTTGCAATAAACAGACATTGTAATTAAACATCTCATTTATGTGGCTTCTGATTAGACACATTGCCAATACTGAATTTGAGGCACAAATTTGAAAGCATGTCCCTGACGAAATCCACATTACACACTACAATATACAATTGTATAACATAAATTGCCACGGATTACTTCAAAACTTTCACAAAAGACAAATAATGCCAGCATAAAAGAAACATCAAACTTAAATCTTGACACTCCTAAGCAATAGTGCCAGCAACAGACAAATTACTTCAACTTGTTTTCTTCATCCCATTAAGATGTTTTAGAGTAAATTTGGGCAATAAGTGATTTCAGCTGAAAACCATATAATATGATCTGAAAAGCGACTATGAGACTCATCGTAATTCAGCAAGAGCTTCAGAGATCCAGGGCTTTGGTTAAAAAATCCATGCCCTCGTCAAATTTGACATTTGTGGAAAACAAGTAAGTATGACTTGGGTAAAAGACAAAACAAACAAATGTCTTCATTATTCTACTGTTTATTAAGCAAGATTGTATTTGTTGAATAATCATTTACAATTAAATAAATATGTGATCTTCATCACATAACGGTTATACAAGTGAAAACAATCTTTAGCACAATAGGTGATTTTTTCTTTAGGATGATATAGATATGATGCAATTTGATGTAATTCAAAACTACCTGAGAATAATCCAAAATTAAGAAATATCAAAGTTTAAGTGCTCAGTTTGGCTTAATCATATACATGTTGTTATTCTTTGGTAATCTCTGCAAATTCCTCAAATTAAATATTCATATAGCCAGTGAAGTGTTTCAGTGAGGATTAAAGATCGACTAAGCCTCGTCATGTGAGGCAGGAACGGCGGTCAAAGCTGGGATGAGCCTCTCGTACACGCCGATGCCGTTCAGGAAGACTCGCTCATTCAGGTGTTCGTTATGATCGTGCAGCAGAATGGGGGTCCTGTTCATTGGAGAAAAGCCAATAGCAGGGATACCCACCTGGAGTAATTAAAAAACAGGTCAGAGGCAGGAACTGATTCAACTGTGTAATTTTAAATGGTAACAAAAAGGCTGCAGGTTTTTTTATACTCACTGCTCTGATAAAACGGCTGTCGGTGGCAGCTGGGAATATCTCCTTTTCCAAAGTCATATTCCTGAAATGGAGATGATGGTATGATACATAACAAATGCAAAGCATTTCCAGGCACTGTGATGAATAAATAAAACAGTTCCTCGCCAAACACAGGAACAAGAATTTTATGAGCAACTGCAGCAGATTTGAGAAAACTTATGAAAGAAAAACTTTAGAAGGGTTGTCTAGACTACAATACAGATGAAAATATCTAAATGTTATGCTTGAGTACTGCATGCACAGGTAAAAGTTGCACATTTACTGTATACCAGCACAACTGATTTATAAGAAACTTAAAGAAGATGCAATAAATAGAGGCAAATGTTCCAATAGCTCAGAATTTTTGAAATAACTTTGAGGAGAGTTAAATTCAATTTGTATAAGAATGCATTTATTGGTCATTTTCTCTCATTAACACAGGGTTCCATGAGTATGTCTATATTTAGGCCAATATGCATAATTTTGTGTGTGGAATAGATAAAATCCAAGGATTTACATGTAAACATCTGACCTGCAAAGTACTCACAATGACTTGCAGGCGGCACTGAATGCGCTCCACCAGGGATCGTTCTCAGCTGTGGATGTGACGTTCTGGTTCATGTGTTTCTGCAAAGAAACTATTTAGTTTCATTCAACAAAACCAAACAAACCAGCAAGGAATGAATCACTGAGAGAAGCAGGAAAATAGTAGATCACATAGTTAAGTAGATTGTTTGTCTAACCTGGAGGCAATTCACTGACCTGAGCAAACTCATACGTGACATCATCTCCTGCATCTTTACACCACTGCTTGATCTGCTTTTCAAACTCCTGATGGAGAATTTGAATGTTTAATGTTTAGAGTTTACATTAAACATGAGAGTTCGTCACTGTGGAGTTACATGTCAATAATGCAACATTACGCACCTGGAGGTTTACTTTGGGGGGGATTCTTAAGTCAAAGCTGACATCCATTTCAGCTGGGATGACATTGTAGGCCACACCTCCTTTAACCATGGTCATATTCACAGTGGTGACGTCTCCCAGTGTGAAACACTCACTGGTGTTTAACCTGGCAGACATAACAAGGGCAGTGAGAAACGCCATATTCAAAAAGGAAAACTATGACTGCCACAGGAAGGCAACTACACCAGTGAAAAAAAATAAATAAATCAGGACAAACATGGATATTTAATACAAATTATGCATAATACTGGGAAATAGAAGTAAAATGATTGAAACAAATGTAAAACTTTCTGTAAAATGTAATAAAGAATGATGCAATTCACGGTAAAGAAGAAAAAAAGGATTTTCACACATTTATTCACACAAAATGGTTAAAATAACGCAGCCACATCAAAGCAGCGGTTTATGTTTACAACTTTTTTACTCAGCAGCTTGAGGTTGCTTAAACCTCTGACATTCAATCTGAACATTTCCAGAAGATCAAAACACCTGCTTGAGACCTTCAGGAAGAAATCTGTTTTAGCTTCCGACTCTGGTGAGAGAGTAAAAGAGGGCTCAAAGAAAATTCAGATTAACAAATTTGCCATCAAAAACACCTGGACGTTCAAGTTCACCCTGAGAGTAGACCGCAAGATGCTGGAAGAAGTCTCCAATAACCCAAACAAACTGCTACGGTTGAAATGAAAGTATTCAGCTGGCCTCACACGCTATAAATTATGATGCCTGCTTGTGCATCTCTGAAAACTCTATTTACACTTTACTCAGACAAGATCGGTTTTTGAAAATTGTTATTGAAATTTCAAAGCTCAATATCACTGAAAAAAGATATCATTTTTTTAACATTTCTTAACATAATTAATAATACTAGTACATCACACTTTCTTGCTCTTTTTAAACTAGAGCAAGCTGGAAGATGAATAATGTGCAATATCAGACTTTCACATAAAAGACTATTTAAAGCCGGGAAATCTAAACTTTCTCACCTGTGTTTCTCCTTCTCTCTGAAGTCCAGAAAAGAGTTGATGACTTGTCGCTGCAACAAAGAAAAGAAACTGATCCATTTTGTCTCAGTTAGTTTTTATAGTGAGAAAATTTGTGATTCAATGATTTTATTGATTGTAAGTTTGGCAGAAGATTTACTTTTATACAATTGATTTACGCTAAGGTTTGTGATTTGTACTATTAAAAATGATCAGTTCTGCGAAAAAAAACCAAAAAAAAAACACCTCAGTGCACAAAATATTTTAAGCAAAAGAACAGCCATGTTTTTTTAAAACATGTTTGAGAAAAATGAAAGGTTCTTACCAGTTTTTCTGCAGCTGTGTTTTCCACAAACCTAGAGCCATGACCAGGACTTCCCGGGCAGCGGACAGTAATCCCTGAAAAGGAGACAGTGGTCAGGTTTTCTTTTCATTCTTGGGCAGAAAGACTGAAAGCTGCGCAGGAGCCTTACATCCTTACAGTATTTGTGTTGCATACTCACACCAAGGGTTCCTTTCTCCATAAAACACAGTGAAAGCCTCACCAGGATTGGCCAGACCTCCAAAACACAAACAAGAAACATAAGATCAGCGTGAAGAGAGCAAATCAAAGAAAATAGATTACAGAGTACAGACTAGCAGCAGCAACACTAGTGGTGCATAAAGAAAGATAAAATATGTTAATTTAAAACAGATTAGAAGAAAATTCAGGCACAAACATTTTACTGTGATGGTAAAATTTAACTGAACACATACAGTCTCTGTAACGGGTTTTAAATAAGTTCACTATGAATTTATGGCACGTATTTCTACAAAACTCATAAAATCCACCAGATAGACTGACAGATCTCTTTACATTATGGGATGAAGAATAAAGAGTGGGAATCCAAACAATAAGAAAATCCATGCTATATTTTCATTTTCCATTTTCCCTGTTGTCTCATGCTTACAATTTCTTCAAAGATTTTTTTAAATTCCTGTTTTACAATTTAGATTATCGAGCAGTCTTCAAGAAAGATATGTGTTACAGAACTTTGATCTCTTACATGATCAAATAGTAACGTAACTCTGCTTTAACTCCTCCTTAAAATGTAATCCTGTTTATTACATAATAGTTAAGTATGCTTCGTTTACAGTCCACATGTTTCTCGTAACTACTTTTCTGTGGGCTCAATTTAATTTAATCCACAGACATGTCTTATTTTAAGAATAATAAATAAGCCCATGCGAAATGCATTAAAAAAATAAATAAAGATACCTTCATCCAGAGCAAAGCCGATGTTTAACTTTTGAAACTCTGGATGCGTCACAAATGTTTCCATTCCCTTATGGCCTCCAACTTCTTCATCTGAAAAAAAAAAAAATCTCATAGTCAGAGTTGTGAAAGTTTTAAACAATTTTTTTTTCACTGAAAGATTATCTAGTTTTAAACAGTTGCATCGAGTTTTTCAGTTGGTTTCAACTCTGGCCACATGTATAGTTTTTCCTGGTAAATTTGTTCCATAAATTTTATAATGTATTTAATAACATTACAGAAAAACATTCACCCTTTACAGAGAGAGGGCTCCATTTTTATTTTATTTTTTTGTAAAATGCCCTGGTACGTCAAAGTGTTCATAAAGCCTTGAGCTCTTAAGAAGTAAAACAAGCACACAGCAACACACATTATCCACTATACATACATAACAGTGGACAAAAGGTGATTTGCCATATATCCATCCTTTGTTTCATGTCAAGTCCACCTGCAGGTTTCCAGATAAAGTTCCAGCACAAATTAGCATCATCTGGAAGTTTATGATGGTAGGAGAGCAAAAAGCTTTTTTCTGACATTCCTCCTAAACCTCTAGATTCTCCTAATTGTTGTTCTTTAGACGTAGAGGCCTCAAGGTGCCATTTTTTAGCCTTCTTGTCTTCCTGCAAGCCATCAGGCTTTCCAATTGAAAGACGCTTTATTACATGCTTCTAAAGTACTGAATAGCTAATGTATGAAGTGTGGACACAGTCAAATAACTTACCAGGAACAAACATTAAATGCACAGTGCGTGTTGGTTTCCATCCCTGCGCCTTCAGTCTTCTGACCGCCTGAATGTATCTACACAGACAACAAATACCCCACTCAGCACGTATTATGACAAAGAAACCATCTGAATAGACAAGAGAGCAGGTCCAGTGATTAAACAAGTTGTTCTCACTGCACATAAACACAAGTGAAGATCACAACACTAGAGTAAATATTCTGTTTAACAAGAATAGCTATTAAGGCAGTTTTTATTTTTATACCCACTGTATAGTCACACATTTCATGTCCTGAGATCCACGGGCAAAAATGTTACCCTCAGCATCTTTCATAGCACTGAAAGCATCGTATTTCCAGTGCTCCTGGAGAAGAGATTGATACCAAGTCTATTCTTTACTCATCTGTTTCAGGTAATAACAGGACAGTAACTCAAAAAACCGAGGTCAAGCTCGTACCTGGTAAACAGGTACAACATCTGTGTGGGAGTTCAGTAAGACGGATTTTAGGGTGGGTTTCGTCCCTATCCATGTCATGATAGATACAACTCTGCCTGGACAAACCTGAGAGTAGATGGATGGGTGAATTATGAAACATCTGTCACAAGCTTACAGATTGCTTGCATCTAATCGTCATATCATGAAGTAAATCACCTCAATCTTTTTCATGGGAAGCTCCAGCTCCTCGGCTATTCTGTCCAAGAACCTGAGAGCAGAATCTACAAATGGAAAAACACACAGCTGGTTTTAACATTAATAGATATGTTCAAATTCTCTGGCACTAATCTTTTTCTTGTTGGTTATTTACCGCTGTGGAAGTTTAGTATAATAATACAAAAATACAAATTTAGAAACCAGCTATGTTGTAACACTTCTGCATGTTTTAGAGACTTCTAAATATCAAGACAAAATGAGTGTCCACAAGAAATACGCTGAAACAGTTTCTCAAGCTGATTTTTCTGTTAAAAATAGCAAAATTGGTAAGGTTGAGTTTTTTGACTTTGTGTTTTTGAGACAGAAAAGTTTGTTTTTTTGAAGGTTTTGTGTTGCTGTGGTTTTTGTTCACAAAACTGAGACAGCAAAAGGGAAACAGCATGGAAAAAATGTACAGAGGTCAAGAACTGAACCCCAGACAGCTGGCTGAAAACAAACATCTTCTGTATCTGGGGCCGCCGCTTCACTCCAGTACCAAAAACTAACAATTTTTCTAAACTTTATACATTTATTTATTTTATGCGCATTTTTATGTTCTTGCTTGTCTGTATGAATAACTTTTTTGGGTGTGAAATAGCACTAAAGAAAGAGCGTCTCCTAGAGTCACAATAAAAGATATAAACAGACAAATGTTTTGTTTCACTTTGTCTTTGACTTTTATATTATTACCTTAAAAAAGCATTTTATATTCAAGCTTAAATTTCTGCTTATCCATTTTAATATAGAAAAAACCTGTTTCAATTTAATATTTTTTTTTTACTTAAAAATATTTTAGAAATTTGCTTTTTGTTTTTCATTACTAATTGCAGATGAGAACATCCCACTTTGGAAGCAGGTATAAACTAATAATGTATTTGTACCAGAAAAAGCAATATAATTTGTACAGACTGAGCTTAAGTACAAGTCTCTGTCTGTACTTAAGCTCCATACAGACAGAGATTTAGGTACTTTCTATTTCATTTAAAAAACTTCAAACTGCAGGCATGATACAAAAATTGAAGAATTGAATTCACAGGTGATTACAATCTTTGTTTACATCAACACTGGTGCCCATGCCTATTCCTAGCTACTACTGCCAGTTCTCTTGTGTTTGAACCCATTTCAGGGATATACGTTTTTGCTTCAGGTGAAAATTTCAACTTTGTGCCAAACTGTGGGCATATAATGTGCAACTCATGTAGATAAGAACTGGACTTTGATAAAGGAGCAGGTAATACAACAACCTGCTCCAACAACAGAAAAAGCTTTAAAGATATTTTCAACTAAGTTCCATTGTGCAATATGTAGCACATAAATATTTGTATTGATAAAATATTAGCAACATAAAAAGTAGTGAAAATAAACAAAACTTGTTTGAGGGATATTTAAACATATGATTTTACTTCGCTTGTGACAAAAGGAGTCTCACCATAGTCGGGGTCAGGGTGGATGGTTTTAAGACGGAGGTATTCCCTGAACAAAGCCACAGAGGGGTCCTCTCCTTCAGGGGAGCCCTGACCCCCTCCAATGACTGGACCGTCCTTGTCAGGTAGCATGGTGTGATTTTACTCCCTTAAAAACACGAAGCGTATTCACGGTAAACCGTGCCAGTACACAAGGCAGAAGAGTCCAATTACATCTCATATTTAGACACTGTGCTCGGTTATATCTGGAGGCTGTCGGAGCAGATACCATACCTGTTCTCCGCTCTCAGTTCTGCTGGTAATGTCACGCTAAGAGTCGGCTAGCCTTGTGAAAGCTAACCTGAGCGTCAGCAGCAGCGGCAGCTTCCTCCGAGCTGCTCATTGACTAGCTTGAGCCAAACTGTCGGCGCAAGAGGTCAAATAGCATATATGTGTATATTTATTTCACTTTTAAGGATTAGTTAAGATTACTCACTGACTACTCACCAGAGGCAGTCAACCTACAAAGAGTAAACAGCCTGTAAGGAGATTTCACCTCTTCTTCAACAACACTTTGTTCTCTTAAAAAGCCAAAAACCTAAAGTTTTGGAGTTTACACTCATTTATATTGACATTAATGCTCATAAATACCTTAAAGTAATTCTTCAAACACAATATTTTCAAAAAAGAAACATAAAACACCCCTAATTTGGGTGATACCATTTCTCAACTGTGACGCAATCAAACACACTCTGTGGCAAGCCCATTTATCATTTAATAGTTGTAACGCATCCTTATTCAGCACTTGCATATATCTCTGAATGTCAGAGAGGTGATGTATTTAATTCAAAAAGTGAAACTAATAACCTAAATTAAGTTTTATTACATTGTCAGAATATTACATGAAATGAAATAAAGATGGAAATGAAGATGAAAACCCAACCAGAGAAGACTGTTGGTAATCGCAATCGCAACATAACAACATATCAGCTGGTTATTCACAGAGTTCTGTACAGTGTTGTATAAAGTACTCAAAAAATGTACTTAAGTAAAAGTACAAATACACAGACAAAAATGTACTCTAGTAAAAGTAAAAGTAC